>JAQGAH010001759.1:0-11516 GCA_034696885.1 Lepidocyrtus paradoxus
GAATCTAGATACTTAACCAAAGTGAAAATATGAGTTCAACAGTAATTCTAATTACATATCTACACAACTTACTAATACAATGCCAGTCAAAATTAGCACAACATACATGTGGAAATGAAAGCATCCCAATTATGTTACGCCACTTTTAATTAGCACTGCATTTTACTTACTCATAACTACCTGTAAAGATTTAATGGCAACACAACTCTAAGTGTGACTAGATGCCTGTTAATTTTTCATGTTAACGGCATAAAGAACCAAAAGTTGTGCTGACCTCCCTGCATCTATCCTTTGATTGATTATGTGCATCATCACGGCTTTTCCCAATAGTGGCCATGATAATTAAAATCAAAACTAGTTTAGGTTTCATCCCTCCTTAACATCTACTTAACTGTGCGTATATGCTTTAACTATCAACATATCCATATATTCTAAATCTGGGATGCAATCTATTACGAGACTAATTGCTTTCTAAAGAACTCATCAGATTCCCTAATTAAAGTTTTCCCGGCTACAAACTCCTAATTAATTACAGTTTACATAATAATATACATATGACAGGTCCCCAAATGGCTATAAATAAATCTACATAATGTACATTAGGACTAAATTAAAACTAATTTTTGCATAGCACTAACTAATCAAAGCTACCAAGTCAAAATATATGTACACCTCTGTATCGTAATTTGTTTGTTTTGTCTAAAAAAGACTCGGAGAAAGTCTCTATTTAGGGAAAAGTATAAGTTCACAGCGTGTTTATGCGACGAGTATGCAATAACTTTCCTTTAATGCAAACAATGGAAAAAAGTTTTTCCTACCTTAGCCTGCTTTCTCTAATTAAATTACAAATTATACAACTATTTCTGCCGCTAACCTTTCTCCTATCATAATTATATTTTCGGTACAGTATATCTTTTCATTATAACTCGTTCATTCATGCATTTACTCGCAAAAAAAATGATTTAGCAAATTTTTCAAACTTTCAGGGAAAACGAATTATTTTTGTATATATCACCCTTATTTTGAGATATAAATTGCATTATCATCAGCCATTGATTGTAAATTTCAAGAGAGAAAACTTTCCAAACAGAAATTGCAAATATAAAAGTCCATAGCTTACTTGCGAGAAATAAGGGAGGGAAGAGCTAAAAGTAAAATATTAGCAAACTGGCTGCCAAGTGGTTGCCAAATGTACGTGCATAGTTTACAAAGGGAGGCAGAGTGAAAGCAAAAGCGATCTAATGAAATTGGTGTGGAGGAAGTGCAAGTGCGCAAATGAAAACGTGCGGTTTCGCAACAACCTTGTGTGTACTTTCCCCTCATTATTGCCTTCATATCATAAAGTGCACATTTTCAGTTCATTTCGGTCCAGAATGGAAGTTCACAGTGAAAGTGGCTCTGGAATAGGAAATAGAAATCTAATAGATTTTAATTAAGATGGTTTAAGAATCCTTTGTTGGTGGGAGCAAGCTAGGTGGGATCTGGAAAAGAGGAGGAACTTTGTGGGAAAAATATATAGATCAAGATCACGGAATGATAAGGAATGGAAGGTCGTGCAAAAAGGGAAAAAATCCTTAATTTTTGCCACAGGTAATATCTTCGTGTTTATTTCGAGGGAAAAGCCGGTTATGCTCGGACAGTGGTGGAATGCCAAGTAGGATGGGAAATGAAAAGCTATATGATTTGGGTCACCAGAACGTTTTCACCTCTCATTCCACTCTCCATCCTTTCGCATAAATTCTCACGGAAGTTGTGCAAGTGCAGTCTATAGTCATATAGCTGTCTACAATTATTATTTTTGATTAGGATTGAGCTAGCTGCTCTGGTATATCGTATAACGATGGAATGACAAAAATGACAAGAATTCATTTTTACTCTTTCTTCCCCATCCTCTCTCATTCCTACTTATGTATGGTCATAAACAGGTGTAAACTGGAATTCCGCCTGGGTCCCCCACACGGACATTGTTCGCATGCCAATTTCAACATCACGTCGTACTTAGACCTAACATCCCTTTCACCACGTCATAAATACTTTTCTTTAATTAGGAGGAAAGTCCTAGAAAACTTAGGACCGCCTCCTTCAACTTCCCTCTTATTACTGGTGGAACAGTACTGCATTTAAAGCCGGTTCTTAAAGTTTTCGTTTTTTTCTTTAAAAAAAGAGTCCAGGAAAATTAAACATGGCCTAAATAATTTTTCCATGCACTCGTCGTCAACCAACTAAAAAATAGTTTCAAACTACGCAAACCAGAAGCGATCGGATTTTTATCCTAGCCAAAAGGGCCCTCTCTCCTTCATCTTTACTCGATTGCGGTGGCTTTTGTGGGAAATTACGTAAATTGAAAAGTTTTCCAGCACTTTCCCCATCAGAAAGGAAAACATAAACTCGTCATCATCATCATCATCAGTTTGTACTCTACTCATAGTTTTTAAAACCTTTAGTTTCCACTCTCTTTCCTCTATTTACTTTCCGACTAGACGTTTATAAAAGCCTGTCGTGTGTGTGCTTTCTCCACCGTTGCTTGTGCAAGGAAAACCTATTATGAAGACGTGGAGCGCGTTTTGTTTACTCTAATCAACTTTTTAATGAAGTTGTATAACTTTGTTAAATATCCGTACTCTCCACTCATCATCATCATCATCGTCATCATCAACATCCGCACATTTTATCATTACTGAACAAAAACTTGATGTTGCCTAAAAAATATAAAATGCTTTAAAAAATTGCTCGTACTATCGAACATCGTTTACGTGGTGAAAGTAAGTACAAAAAAACTTTTTCCCCAAAGTATAGCAAAGCGCATTTATTCTCATTTCGTTAGTATTCCACACATGTAACCTGTACGATGACTTCATGTAAGGCCTATTATCTCCGCCTCATCCCATTCATTTCCCTTTACCGTTATCATCAACATCAACATCATCAACAGTCACCTTTTTATAAGAAAGTTGTATATTTCGCACAGCCATGCCAAGAATAGACACATGTCTGGATAGGGTAGGTGGGTAGAAGGCTGGAAAATTTATGTGTCAGCCAGTTTTAACGGGTAATCCACCTCCACCGCCGTCACCGTTACAATCCCAATCTATTCCCCATCATAGTTACATTTTCCCGTCTCAAGTCCCCCTTTTCCAAATAATAATGCAAGAGAAAGTCCCGAGAACAAAAAAATATCACGCACCTGTGGCCGTTATTATTTCTATGCACCGTTTTTTTGTTTCAAAATTAGCATCTGTTCTTGGGATGAAACGGGGATGCGAACATTCCAGCATCCAACCTGGAACCAACCACATCATATGATTGGGATTGCATGCATGCATGGCCTATAAGAAACGGGTGAAAGCCGGAGCCCAGACAGCAGGGCTTTAAGGGGGAGCTTGAGCCTTCCTCACAAATCAACTCCTTTTCCCCATTTCCTCCACTGAAATCATATTAACCACATATACATCCATAGCCCCTCCATATATGGTGGCGTGTGAGATAGAAGGCTTCAGTTCCCACGAAAGAGTCCAAACAGAGAAGACGACTCCACCGAGCCATGCATGCATGAAAATGGAAGGAGAGAAGCCATTACTGGAACTTTCCACTTCCTCTAACAACGTTAAATATGATGAGGCTGAGAGGGAGAAAGGGAGATATGGGGAACTGTCCGTGATACTAACTAACTGTTGCATTTTTTCTACCAAATCCCAAGGTCTTCTTTAACTCCACTTGACTCACTTTCTCGGAGGGTGGATGGATGGCTGTATTACTTGCTATTTTATTTCAATCTAGCCAACTCACAATTTTGATTGGCTGGAGATACACTTTCCCCAGAAGCAGTCTCGGGTTTAGGGATGTAAGCTTACACCAAACTGGTGAGTACAAGTTATCGTAACGAACTTATCTAGTTTTCTAACCAAGGAAAAAAACCGTTCCTAGCCATTCTAGATAAAATTAAGGACTTGACTGTACTGACGACTTAAGTATTTTAACTATAATTATGTTGAACTGTAACAACCCTGGACTTAATCATTTTCCTAATCTACACACAAGTTAAGTTTACACAGACAAATATGACAAAAGTCTAGCTAGGCTGTACATCTTTCTACGAGAAAAATAGTTGATTTGCTGTTCACACACAGACACATAAATTAATTAATGTTTTCCCTCTCAAGTATAACAATGTACAGACGCTGCTCATGTAATTATGCAAATATACTTTGTGAAACTACATGTCAGGATATGATTGTCTCGCAATGTAAGTTTCAGTTTTGTTAGTAAGATTATGATTAGAGTTAGACTATGATTAATAATGTGGATAAAGTTTGATAAGCCTACCCTGTTTAATTATCCGCTGCATCTTAATTATTAGCTGCTAAAGAACCTGGCTGCACTACTCCTAAACTAAGCTAGTTGAAAATTGATTAGTATGATTAGTCGAGCTAGCTATGAGTCTACGTATTACCTCAATATACACGTTTAAGAATGCAATATGTGCATAGTTATAAGCTTATGATTTAAGATCACAATTACACCTTGATGATGGCTTTACTTTAGAGTTTGGCCTACTTAGTTAGTTTTACCCTAAGCCTATTTCCGTTATGCCTACTCCTATTCTAATACATTAGTAGTTTGTAAGTCAATTCGGTTTTACATATAATTAAATGTAATTGGAAGAAGACCACCCACACACAGATATGGCTTGTTTCTCTCAGAGAGATTTCAGAATACACTAATATTTTTGGTAAAGAATAGCTCAAGATTTTGAATTTTCTGTGAAAATAGAGAAAACATGGAGAAAGTGAAAGGAAATAAGGTCTACGTATTTTGCAAATGATTGGAGAAAGATTTTCATTTCATTTTCTATCTGAACTCAAATCAAAGGGCGGGTCTCATCTTTTAATTATCCTTACGTCCTTGTCACTTTGTCAGATTTATTCCCATCCACATCCAATCCACCCTCCAGCGTTGTTTAAAGTGAATTTTCATGTGTCATATTACTTTGTTCAATTCGAATGATCTCTGGAATTGTTGAATGCAAAGTTGAAGGTTTCTTCTTGAGTGCCAGCCACGCGCATAAATTAATTATAATAACGTTGTTTCCCCATCGACCTACATTGTTAAGTTACTTTGAGATTGGAGAAAACACACCAATGAGAAAAGTGAAGCTATATCCTGCTAGCAAGTGGAATATGTATCATATTCATATATCTAAATCCCTACAGCTTTGTAACTAAACCAAGCTGAAAACTATAATCCTAAAAATTTCAGTTTTAACGAGTAAGACCAAAGCAACCCTAACGATACTACCTTGTTTGGAAATAGTTTCAGTAAATTGGTTCCACGCGAAAAAGCTATATACTCCAAATTGCAAAATGACCGTAACAATATTGCAGCATATCTTGCAACATCCCAGTTGTCGAAGAAAAGGTCAAAATAAGAATACTTCCTTCATTCTCTCCCCCATTATAACCCCCATCTCAAGCAAAAGAAACGAAACAAAACTAGACCAATCCACGCTCACCAATCTCCACCTCATATCACGCCAAACAAGCAAACTGACTTCCAAAAAAAAGAAATCCATAAGGGAGCATTAGAACCTTAACCAAGTCGTGAAATTCCTTAATATTCTCCTGCCCATTCTTCCACCTCTTCACTATTGACTAGTGATGAGGATGATGATGCTGATGGAATTTCCCAGCACATATATGGACTATGTAGCAAGCTCCATTCCACTTCCACCGTTTCCAACTGATGAGCCAGTAAAACTGCCACGTTTTCTCCTTTCAACCTTAATGAGCCACTCAACGTCCATTGAAAGTCTCTCAACCGATTTCATACTTACGAACGAGGAAGAAAACGTAGGGAAAAAAACTGGCCCAAAACGTGACTTCACTGAAACAAGGTGTAAAACCCATCCAACGAAACCTTATCTTTTCTCCAAGAAAGTAAAAAAAAATGGCTAGACAAGGTAAAATCTATTTTTTTTCTTGAGCACACCGGAGAAAGGTTAGTTAAGAGATTATACCTTGAAGAAAAAGGATGAAGTGGGGATGGTGAAAGTTGTATGACGCACATCCTCATCCTTTCTTGTAACGATCCCTGGAACCTTCTTTTTCTCCTTGCTTTTCCAACAGGAGATCGGATCAAAATAATAATATGCGTTCTTTTCTCTTCTCCCTACTCAAAAGATACTTGGATGACGCGATATCTTTTCCCCGTCCACAAAAAAAAACTTTCTTTCTCCCTTTAACTTTCACTCTCCAATAATCCCGTTTTTACTCTCCATTTCGTTTTTGAAAAGGAAAAGTTTCTTTGTGTAAAAAACTATCCTCCACATTTCCCCCCAGATATATATAATCAGATGGTGTTTTTTTCAATATGAAAATGGTTGGATTATATTTTCCCCCATTTTGTATGTGGCTGCAATCCAATATTGCTTAAAGGGAGTGAAAGTGGAGAAAGGGGTATAGAATCAGAGCGAAAAGATTCAAGGACGCTTAGGACCGAGTAATCATCAATCTGGTATAAAAAAGTATCTATTTTAGCGAACCACTCCGCTGAACATCATCTCATCCGCTATCAGCAGCACTCCGTTTCCAAAAGCTCGAACAAAATCCACCCACCTGTTTTGTTGTTCAAATATCCAGGCATTAGCTTCTAGAAAGGGTTTCAAGAGGGGTCCGCTTGACGTATTGATATGTTTGCAATATTTTCCCCAGCGGGGTATAGTAAGTCCTTGAGACCAAAAATAAACATGGCGCTAGCAGGTATGGATGATACGGATATTATAGATGATTAGTCATCATCATATACCCCACCAGCAAATGAGAAGAAGCCGCAAAACCTTTCACCTGCTTTCACTGAGAAAATAAATTGGGATGGGAATGAACTCCGATTATTATATCAATAGAGTATAAGCCCACTCCTCACAAATACTAAGTGAAGGTGGGTGGTAATAGAAATCTTTTGGGATGCAGCCATAAAGCCGTTCTGATGGCTGTATGATGGGGAGAAAAAAAGAGGATTGAATTGAGGATCATATTTTATGCATCATCCTAAGAAAGTTGGCAGATAAGAGCTCTCAACAAGTTAGAGATATCTTTTCCAGTGTAACTAATATGAAATTGGAGAGAAGACTCATATTTTTCTCTAACCTCCAACTTGTTGCCATTTTCCAGATGGAGGAGGAACGAAATGAAAAATTTAGGCTGGTTGGGAAATACGATATTTATCAGGATGACAAGCTACGCACATGTTTAGTTCCTTGTTTAGCAGGTTAAAATGAGAACAGGAGACGTAAGAAGATTTCTTTTTATAGCAAACGTCTAAAAATATAAATCATAATCAGTCAGCTTGTTTTTTTCAATGGGAAAGTTGGAACGAGAAATGGAAAGGAGATATATATGTTGCAGCTACCGAGATAAGATGGTCTGGATGTCTCATTTTGTCTACCATTTTGGAAGTCTTAAAAGCGGTCGGGGAAAATATGACGTTTCCCATGAAAATGAGATCTAGGCATACATTTCTTTTCCGAGAGTCTGTCAATGTTACCTTCCCAATTCCCTGGAGACATGATTGGTCAACGAAAATGGATTCATACTTGGTATTAAATACATGAATGAATTCAATGGAAGGGTTCACTTTTATTTCTTCTTATTACTCACTCCAACTGAAATCCATTCAGAGAAATCCTCAACGAAAACGAGAAGCAAAAGAAAAGCGGAAAGAAGAAGCCGTGTAAGCTAAAATGACAGATTATGCTTTTTCTATATAAATGTTGTTGTTCATTTACTTCGGCTATTGATTAAATCTCAGTTTAATACTTTCGTAGAAAGTTGCATCAACTTTAATGTAATGGCGATCTTGACAGGGAACCTGTTATTTTAATCCGGAGAAGATTCAATATTCGAGGGATTTGGTGACGGAGATACAATGATGACTCATGTGGAATTCGGAAAGCTTTACCGGAACTTCCTCTAACTGCTCGTTTCCCTCTGTTTACTTTTGTATTTTAATAGCTAAAAATAGCTTATGACGCTGACGTGAACACGACGTGCTACCACAGTCTATTTATCATATTGTAAATTATCAGTATAATATCTACACTCAACTAGATTATATCGGTATATTTATATTCATACCATAAAAGCTTGTAAAAGAAATGGCAAAGAGCTGAGCACTTCCTGTGTCTGGGGCTCAAATCCAGGAAGCACCCACTTCACCGTCTACTCAGTTCCCTGAAATGTTGCAAACTTGGAAATGCTGGAAAGAAGTTACGGAAATTGAGGCAAACTGATTATACATACAAATCTTCCTTCTTACATCCCTTTCCCCAACAATACCAACAGTAAAAAAAACTTTCATGACTATGTTTTTCTTTGATGTAAATGTATACTGCTACTCCCACACACATAGCATTAAATAGAATTGGCAGGAAGTTGAAACTTTTGCCGCCCATTGTTGGCTCCACATACATTATCACACATTATGCGGTATACTTCCAGGAATTTCAAATGAAACCATATCGATTCAACCCACCCTTCTGAAACCCAACCCTTTCAAACTATCAAAGCGATACAACAGAATTTGCTGATCCAAAGCCCACGCTCATTTTCAATAAACAAAGTTAATCAAATTAAATATTTCCATTGAAATTTTACATCAATTTCGTTCGACTTTACTTCCAAAAATTACCCTTGTCTAATTCCTAACTAAGTATATACATAATAGTAGTTCAGCCACAAAAGGGTTTTTACAAAGAATTGGCGTGACAATCCCAAGCAAACCTAAACCGTTTCTTTTAGGAAGCAGCAGGTGCCCAACATGCCCATTCCCATTCTGATAAACAGCGCCGATAAATACAGCATTACAAATCTCCCCATCCCATAATGACTTGACTAGGATCTCAATCCCTTTTATCTTCCGAGACATATCCGGCAAGTAGCCTTCTCCAACCATTAGCATTTTATAGGAATAATAACAATAAAAAAACTGACTGGGTTCATCTTGTACAAGGATCTAATCACACAGCTATATTTATAAATAGTCAAACAAGTCAACTTAATACTCACCCCAGCAGGTGCGGAAGGTTGATGATGATGATGATGATGATCATCATCCCATCCTCCATTCTCATTATCATCAAGGAGCATCATCATCCCTATTTATTCCATCACCACAGGGGAGCATACATCCACTCCAGCACATTCAACAAAGTCTAAGGAGAGGAGGAAACTAGTCCGTCAGTCAATTTGACTTTGGAGAAAGTAGAGAGAAATTGCGAATTGACTACTAAACAAGTATATTTATGTGAAAGGGTCGTCGGCTATCTGTTGATGAGCTGTTGGGTGCGACTACTCTCCTTCCATAAACTAAAATGGCTCACGTCTGTTTCTGAAACTTTTTATTATATATCGGATAGCGCTACACCCAGAGAGAGGAGAGCTTTCTCCTTGATAGAGCCAGGGAGATGGGAAGAGAGATAAATGAAATTGTTACAAACTTTTGTTTCTCCCCTGTGGCGAATTCCCAGCCTTTTCCCATCATTTAAGGACTGTGCGGAGCAGACAGATTTTTTTACATGCAGGTCTCAACAGAGTATAACCGACAAAAATAACATCAACATTATCATTATCCTTATCATCCTCATCATCCTGTTAACGTACATTAGACTTAAACTTGTTAAACATCGCAATATTCAATTTTCTCGAGTTTGTCAGAATGATGGATGAGATGAAAGTAAATAGCTACGACCAACAACGAATATGAAAGTACACTTTAAAAAGCAAAGGATAGAGTAGAAGATGTATCATAAACAAAATACTCGGCTTTCACATTCAGATTTCGTTTCATCCCATTCATTTAATATTACACAAGCAAAGAGAGAAAAATGCAGAACAACATAAAGCTCATATTTAGGTAATGCAATAATTTATGATTCCAGGAAACAAGTGCTTTCAAAGTCGATCCACATTCCATTCCTCTCAACGATCCAGATAATATTGGGTAGAAACATTCTTGAGTTATCCATTATTGGATTTATTCTACTTATACAGATGATTTCGAAATCCTTTGGAAACAAAATGAGATTTTATGACTATATATACCCCTCCCATCTGGATTAACAATGCAATGCTATCCCCTCTCAACTCCTCGGGCAACTAAAGCATTTCATCCTTTTGCAAATTGGAGGACCAAGTATAGATATAATCATTCTAGTGGGGAAAATGGCAGTAATAAAAACAAGCTTAAAGGAAACCTCACCGAGATATGACATAGGTAGTATGAGTTGACTGATTATAATGCTGATTTATATATCTGTAGAACGCGCAGGTAAGTAACACAGGGTGAAAGTTATGGACTTGCCTAGCCCCACTTTCATCATTCCTCCTCCATTCTGAACTTTAAAATGGCATTAAACTGGGGACTATACTGAAAATAGGGTTGGTATCATCCTGGCATCCCTCCCATATAACAAATGACTGAAACTTTTAACAAGCTTGACTAGATTTTAGCGATAAAAATCATATTTTGCTTCGCAAAAGTAGAATAATATATACCTTCACCAAAAATCCAAACTTAACTTGGAGGAAGTCATAAACAACAAAAAATTTATTGGGCTACTTCATTCAATTCTCAACTCAAATCCTACCATTCATCCCTTCACATGTCATCATCTTTCATCATCCTACTCCATTGCTAGATTTAACTACCTTAACTATACGCATTCTATCCGCAATTGCAAACTTTTTATGTGCTTTTTCATCCTTATAGCAAATTGGAAGTTGAAGTCAGCTACTAACCTAACGTATGTAAGCACCAACTTATGCACCTGCATATACCTTACCTATGCTTTATATTCTCTCTAAAAAAATCTAGTAAACAGAAATAAAACCGTCTTTAGATAGTTTTTTTTATACCTTTCCTTACATATAATCCGGTTACGTTATATTTTGAACGGTGATTTCACGGTGCTCTTCGCATCTAAATATTTCAACATGCTTCATGTCATAATATTCTCTCAGTTATAGCAATTTGTAAAAAGGGTTTAGTAAATTATATCCCATGATATTATTTACACAAAAAAAAATTCAGTTTTATAAAGGAATATTTTTTTTCTCATACCTTATTTACTTACCTATGAAGTATTTATACCTATTATTAAAAAAATTCCGTAGTTAGGTATACCGTTTTTTTATTATGTACGTTTTTTATGACTGACTGAGCTCGCTCTTTATGATGAAGATGTCTGGATTGCCGAAAGGGGAAAGTTGCGTTGTTTCACATAAGCATAGTTGTTCCGTTCTTATCTTCGCTTTCACCAGTTCGATGATGTAATAAAGATGGCAATACACACACATGGATGGCTACTGAGGTGCCCACTGTTGCTGTCGCCAATCTTCAGGATCGGGTCTGGAATGGAAGAAGATAAAATATGTTTATATCTGAGAAATAAATGGGGAGTAGAGCGGAAAAAGGTAGATTGGAATGGCATATGATAGGGGTAAGTAATCAGCCATAACTGGAGA
>JAQGAH010001760.1:0-11505 GCA_034696885.1 Lepidocyrtus paradoxus
GTTGATTGAGTAGGGTTTGTTCTCAGAATTATACGGGCGATTTCAGCAGTTAGCGTTTTCGTTCCGTAATCTTACAATCACTGATTACTTCTCGTTTTCCGCGTGGTTCAACTCGGGATTATTGGAGAGTGGGAGTGTGTAGAAGTCTAAGTGTAAATGCAATTTTATCGAGGAGTCTTCTTCTGCTAGAATGATTATCATATGGTTCATCTGACTCTGCTTTACAGAATTCAATTTGTCCTATGGGCCAGTCTAGTTCATTTAAAATAGGAATTACAGTAAATTCAGCACACTTCCAATGTAATAATATCATTTATAAAAAGCAAGAATATCGAGTCTCGAAGAAAATTATAAGTTTAATATCCTTTCTCGCTTGAAAATCCATACTGCTCATATAATTCGAATTTGGAATGCTTTATTTGAACGAAATCCATGTGGGAAAGTGAGCAATCACATTGGAATAGTTGTTTTCGTTATTCTCTCCCCTTTTTATAAACTCATCATAATGCATTCATAATTTGGAAGCCTCAAGCTTTTGAGGGCGGTTTTTGGGTTAAGCCTCTCATTAGTGGTCCTATTGTTAAATTTTCTAACTAGAAATATAAACTCTTTTTACCAACACTTAAACACATACCTTTGAAAAGCAGCTTTTCCCCAGACTTTCTCTCCAATGCTGAAAAATTTGGTATGATAAATCCACCAACTCTTACTCAGCAGGAGCGTCTGATGTAGCTCCGGAAATAATTCGTTTCTTCATCGTTAGTCATTTTCATGTTCCCCACATAAAATACCATTCGCTCTCATAATGTCTCCCGTTTTATTGCGAGCGCAAAGGGAAAATGGGACTGGGGATGTCATCACCATCCGCACTTTTTCACAATATCATCCAACCACCCACCCATATCTCATTGTCTTGTCATTAATCTTCATATTGTTCTTAATCTTTTATTATTGCTTTCTTCACTTCACCTCCGCACTCCTCCTCTTCCCTCCAACTGGGGATGGATGCGCTTTCGCAGAAATGAAAGGGAAATACGAAAAGAGCAGTTTACTTTCCTGTCACATAAAATCGTCATTAATTTGCAATTTCTACAGCAGTGGTATAGGAATGCACAAAATGATTAATTTCCACGTGATATGCATGACGTATGCTAGTTTCAGTTAAAATTACCAATTACAATGCATAAAATATTTCCCCTGAAGTTTTCTCCACACACATGCACATGGCTATAAATAAACTGCTAGAAATGCCTGGCAATTCATGCTCAACCTGTCACCACGATAGTACTATATCATTTGATAATCTTGCATTAATATTGTAATTAAGTACCTATTACAATTTTTCATTACAACGATGAATTGACATCCTTTGTCCGCGAGAGAAAACCACTACTTTCGGGTTTATACTTTTGTGTGGTTGGTTGACAGAGCCTTCATAGCCCCTGAAATATGTAGAAACTGTCATAATTTATTTCTATCCAGGTGATATGCATACATGCACGCTAGAAAAATCATAAATAGCTAAGAAGAATGTTAAAAAACTACACATACGCATACGTAAACTAGGCCAATGGGCACACGCTCAATTCTAGCCATTCATTTTCTCCCTGTAATTTGCACGCAACCATGAAACTAACACGGTTGGCTAATGTACTGGACACAAATTGCTTATTCATGCGTATTGCCAGTCACTTCTCCACTGCTATTTAATTGTAGGTATGTGCCCATTAAGTCATTAAGATACACACCTCTGGAGAGGGGCTAATCAAAAAAGGAGATTTGAGTATATTTCACTGGCCTACGTATATCATATGCAGCTATGTTTTTATCGTATAATACTCGTGTAAAACATGTTATTAATTTGTGGCAAGGGCAATTCAGCATAAAAGCGTGTATTTGTGCAAGTAAAATGAGTTGGTTATTAATTATTACGAACATGAACTTCAGTTCATCTTCGTTCAACGTACAATTCGTTATAGTTTACTATAAAATTGTGAGCTATACTGTCAGAGAGTAATTTACGAATTATAAATTATCGTAGGGCACGGTAAAAGGCTATTATTCTTTTTGCATGGGTTTTGGATATAGAGTGTACCATTTAGGTCGGTTCTTGACTTTATCCAGGACGTCACCAAGAAAATTAACTACTTGTGGTAACTATGTCCAGTATGATTTTACTTAGAAGATGACAGTGAATGCACACCTTGATTGTTTCAGAATCTAATGTAGCTATTTAAATTCCAAACGAAATGCATCCATTTCAGTTAAATTGAGTTAATGGGAAATGGTCCGGAAGATTCTATTCAGAGAATATTTTCCTTTACTTTTAGGTTTTATTTCGTCATAAATTTTGCTATATTTATTGCTTGAATCATATACATAGTACAAGCGATAGGAAAGGACTAAAAGGCATTTTCTTACCCTTTTAGTGTAAAGTGTTTGAAAAGTCATTTCATTCTTCACATTTGTGTAGCCACAGTCATATAACGCTCTCCGCTCTGCGCTTATCAGGGGAGGATTGATAAAGATATGTGAAAGTTATTCCGTTTTTCAAAGGACAAGCTTTAGGGGGAGGACAATAAAACCGATTTGTAAGGCAAAGGAGGGTTAAAACTTAAACAGATACGTCATATACCTACCTCATACGATCTCGAAAAGTGAAACATTTGTACAATAGCCACGTGTATAGACTTTAGGACAATCTTACCAAGAAAAAAGATTGTATCACTTTCCACCAACTACTTCGTTACAGATCACAGGTAGAAAGGGAAATACATATTCAGAAGTGATAAATCAAGGTGGCAGAGGAGAAAGCTATTGAAACCGTCTACAGTCTACACAGTTACGTACGATATCCAATCTATGCATAATAAGAAGTTATGCTTGGGTTACTTCCTCCTTTAAAAAAAGCCTACCCACTTTGTACTTCCCTACTCCGCTCCGGACTTCTTTGCTGCATCCACAGTAGCATAGATGAAGAAAACCGGGATAAAAGTCTTGAAAGTGGAAAGAATCTTGGAGTCATTTTCACAGCAGCTATGTTGCCTCCTGCTCTATACAAGTTCCCATTTTCCATGCATCATAAAAATTTTGGACTTGGGGAATTGCACAGCTTATATTGCATGCAAAGAGCAGATATGGATATCTCTTTTTTTGTGGACAATTCTACCTATCCACCTGGCACGAAGGGTAAAAATAATAATGCTATTTGGAAGATCTTTATGTTTTCCATATGGCCACCCAAGTTGAGTTGTATTTTAGGAAATCATACCCAACCTATATTATGGCGGGAGGGAGAAGCATTTTTGACAGAGTGCCTACTTAATTTGATATATAATACCTTTTTATAGCTTACCTATCATTATTTTATTCAGATTATTATTGTTCAGCGGAGAAAAGGTGGAAAGCACCTATGTAAGTACCCGATTGAAGGTAAGGGACGGAGCTATTTCCAGGTAGTTTGATAAGATTTTTTCCCTAAACTTGGGGAGGCAAGGGGAAATCTTTGGAGCTGAATAGTTTATGCGTGGCTATGCATATTGCGCAGTTGCATTGCATATCTTTTGGAGTGAAATCCAAATCCCTTGTTTGAGTATGTGGCTATTGGTAATTGTACAGATGGGATTGGAACTTTGGAATTCGAAATTTTTATGAAATTGAAGGTAAACGATGTACGGGACAAGGTCCAGAGCAAAGCAATTTCCCAGAATATGGAAAAATATTATGTGTTTGGTAAATTGCAATTTTATTTGGGCTGGAAATCAGATATGATATGAAATGGACGAATGTAAGTCGTCCCTTGGGTCTGGAACAATCATGGACGGTTTTGCAATTTTATTGTACCTATTATAAACAGATTATTGGCTATGCTCGTCTTGGTTGGGATAGGTTAAGGTATTGCTGGAACTGTTGGTAGTGATAGTGCACAAAATAAACCACATATAGATACAAAGAAAGTTTTTGTCTTCAACTTTGCCCTTTGCATTTTCTCTATCCCACGATGTCGTGTTCTAAGCCAATATCCAGAAATGGGAAATAGCTCAAATCATTTAAATCAAAATGAAAGGGATAGTTTTTTTCTAAAGATTAAAGTAAAAATAAAATGTATTTTGAGTTGCAACTATTTCCCGTGAACAGTGGTGGCTTCTAGTTTAGAAAATTAATTTTCCGTGTGTCATTTTATTTCATATTTACCACCTACCACCTACGACCAATTTTCTTTCTATTTTTTGGCAACATCTGAATCGTCAGTAGAAAAACAAATTGCACTTTTCGCAAGCGTGAATAGTAGTAATATCCTGAGTTGTCATTCCATTTTCGCAATTGTAAATACGGAAACATAATGTGAGCCATCCAGTGACATTTGGTATTTTCTTAAAGGTAAAGTAAAGACTAGGAACACATAAAAAGGTGCATCCTTCAAAACAACAGATTCTTAGAAACAGTTTAATTTTTTTTACAGGCTGCCTCCTTTCATACCTTTTCAAGCCGTTTTCGTGCAAATCTACATAAAAGTTTATTTCGCACGCAGAGAATCCTTTCAAATGGCACACAAGAGGGGAATGTCCAAAAAGGAACCATGCAGAAATATCGTACAATGCATTGAGCAAAAAGAAATGAAAAGTTTTAAGTGGAAGCCCCCGCTGCATCAAAACACCATTTGTGCCAGACGCCAAGCAAGAATTAAGTATCCCCATATAGTGGAAAGACAGTGAAACTTCAAAGAAATAACATCCCCTGAATCCCTCAGTGAATAAGGTTCATTTCCTTTTGGAGGACGTGGCGAAGCGATAAAGCAGTTGCATTTTTCCTTTATGACCTTTACTAAAAATGGGATTTTACGTTGGAGTGAAGACATTCAAAAGGAATGAAAGGGAATGGAAGACAATGCAACTTTCAAAAGAAAACCATCTAGTCTTATTATCCCTTTTACCCATATTTCCAATCACGTATTCATCCAATAAAGGTAAGAAGAAAAAAGAACCATAAAGAAAGAGAAAAGCCGTTTTTTTTTGCAAAACGTAATTCAACCCAGCCGGTTCCCGAAGTAGCAAACACTGCAACTTCTTATTCCAGTTTCTTTCATATACCTGAAACCAGGACTGACTATTGACACAATTCCGATACTCCCCATGGATGTAAATTAAATTGAAGGAAAAAATATGCAAAAAATTTGCGGACAAATTATTATACATAGCTATACGATAGTATACCTGCCCTATCGTAAATCATAGCATGCTACACTTTAATAAAGGTCAAATAAAACTGCATGAGCTTTGACATGTTATATGAAACGGAAAGACTTGATACTGGCTACAAATTGAAATGATATTGTTCATAATGAGGGAGAACAAAACAAACAAGATGTGAATAGCTATGTAGATGTTTACAGGAGCATAGTACTATGGGGTCCTATAATGATGGATAATGATGGGAATATCAAGACACTGTAATATTCTTAATTCCAAAACAGAACGTATCATATTGCATTTTAATGATAAATTATAATATTTCAGGAAGAAAAATCCTCATTGTTCTAACATTAAGAAAATGAGAAGATACATACGAACCACATATATCTTATAAGAATTAGAGAAGAATGAAAGCCTATCCCGCACCACAAAAATTAATCTCTTATGCCACAAGCTGGAAGAACTCTTAAGTACTCCTACTACCATAAAGTCTCTCAGAAAGTGTCCAACTATCCTTTTTTTACGTGTTTCATGATCTATATGCGCCCACCACACCACTACCACTCTCCAAAGAAAGAAGAGGGGTAGGGAACATCGTCAAACTACTTATTCATCTGAGGGAGCGGGCTCTCTGTTGTTGAGGCATAATTAATTTGAATTTTTCCGACTTTCCCGACAGCTTCCCTATAGAATCCTAAAATATTTTGTTTGTTACTTTTACTTTCACTTTGGGAGTAAGTAGATTCTTCCTTAGCATAATTTAGCATGAGCCCAACCAACATATGTGTATTCTGTGGTTGTGCGCTCTGAGAGAAAGGGCTTATTCAATATGCTCGGGCTCTCATCCTGAATATGTACATATTTAAAAGTTTTTCCTTCCATGGAGCCTACTCAAGAGGAAAGAGAATGCAAGGGAGACAGGGAGAACGTGTTGTGCCTATTTTCACAGAGTGAGGGTCTATGCATGAGCATGAATGCAAATAATAAGAGCCACACCAAAACCTTTCAGGAAAAAAGGAGAAAGAATGCTGGTGGAAGTGGAGAAAGCAGCTTTAGTAGAATTACATTTCTCCAGTTCCTTTAGTTTCGGCTTAGAACTGGATATGGCGTATAGGTTGGGTATGTATATTAGTGCGGCTGATTCACAGATGAATGGCCAGAAGCAGAAGTTTCCTCTCTTTTTTTCTTATTGGGAAGTGTGCACTGCGGAGAATATGGAATTATGATACAACTTTCCTACGTATTGAAATAAGTTGGCTTTCATTCCTTCCCAATCAAGCTTTCCCCTCCCTAGTCAAAAGTATTAAAAGCGTAGTTTTACATGGAAGTCTGGCTTTCATAATGAATGAATAAGCTTTCTCATTGAATTTCAACTAACAACTCACGTCAGAATATTTTGTGTGAGTTTTTTTTAGGAAAATAAAACTTTTCCGTGGTGTGCTACATAAATAAGGTTTTTACATTAGCGTAAGGGAAAAAATACTGAGAGTGTGAATGACAGCTAAAGTTGTATTTTTTTTATTGTAAATGAAAATAGCATTCTGTATTACAAGGCCATTACGTTAATCCGCTGAGTCTCAAGACCATTCTTAATTAATTTCATACATTAAAAGTTTCATTAAAATAGATCAGTTACTTATGTGTATTGTGGTTAATGTAGTGTTTAAAATTAAGATATTATTCTTATAAATTATTAGTTACATAATATTGATAACATATTACCAAAATGTGTACAAAACTAAGCCAGCCAACCTATACGCACTCTCTCCTACTATGCAAATGAACGTTAAATGAAATTCGTGCAAAAATTTTTGATATCGATGATAATTAAATGTAATATAATAATTTCATTAAAAAATGTTTCACAAATGTACATTATTCCTGATAACTTAATTTGATTTTGCTGTTTTTAAAAACATTTTATTAAACAACAAGTTTTGAAACTGAGGTGAGGTCAACAATATTCCCAATCCTTGCCATATACCGGCCGACACTCCAGAGGACACTTAGCTAGTTTGTGCTTCCGTCGTCCCAACTCTAAATTCCCAGCATAATCGGAATGATTATTCTTCCTTTTAACTGGAAAAGGCCTTACTTCAGTAAGAAGACCCCATTCACTCTTACAAAAGTATGGGTCAAAAGCCACAATGTCTTTTAATCTTGGGTGGAATATGACTTGATTCAAAATAGTCTGGTCCTGACCTCTACTCTTTGGAGGGAGTTTGGCCATCTCCATAATCTTCTTCCTTAGAGCAACGGCATCATCATTCCCAAGTAGTTTAGAGTTGCTGGCCCCCCAAAGTCCCGCTAGAATAGGAACGTTATGCTGCGGGCTCATGTCGCGCATGAGGTGGAACGGTTTGGTGGTCTGGAGCCACTCCTTTACTGCCGCAACTTGTCGATCTATGAGTACAGAGTCCAAGTCGCGAGACAGGAAATAGTCCACTGTAGGGTCACCCAACGGAAGAAATCTCCAGGTCCTAAAAACCATGTCGGATTGATCCCCTAAGCTTGGAGTCCTCCTCACGTCACACCAATGCAGCTGGGGATTTGAGCACACAAGTTGGCAGTAATCGGGGTCAGCGTTCAGGTCAATGTCTGTGTATATTCTAATCGTACTTCCAGGATAATATTCTTTCATCCTCTTTAGATTTTCGGAGATCCCTTCCTTGTACAGCTGGATTCTTTTGGTGTCATTGGGATCCTTAATGCACAAGGAAAAGCTTACGATTTTCTGATGAGGTTCATAGAATGACCCTTCATCACTGCATGTTGAGCTTAGTCTATAGTGAAAGATAAATGTTTGTCAACCTTGAATGATTTCGTTTGGGGCACTATGCGAATACCTCAAAACCAGATAGTTACAGTGAAATACCTTACCTTTTCTTTTGACTTCCAAACGTCGGGTAGAAGAACCTCCTTTTGCAACCACACTCCAAAATGCTTTGAAGTCCATCCTCCTCTTTCAAGAAGGAGTTCCAGAATTTAACCGAGCCTAGCATTAACATTGAAATGATTATCTGGTCATTTCTGCAATAAAAATTGATATATTCTTGATCAGCTCGACGAGAGCCTTGAAATGACATATTACACACACCTTCAAACTTCACGGGCTCTTTTGGTTGAATTATGCCGGAAATGTGGACCAGCACCAACATCCATAACAGGATTATGCAGCCGAAACGGACTTTCGAACTGAAGTTTCTGTAGTTCCTCATTTTAAACTAAATTAATGTTGACGCAGAGTGGTTCCCCTCACATTAAAACAACTGATCTGAGTTGTACATTTTACTAATGCTTAGTGTAGTATTCTTACACTTTAAGGTTGGCCTGAAAGTGTTTTATTTGTTGAATTTTTTAAAATCTTCTATGGTGACTTGCCTGAAGTGCCGATAGGGCTATATTCATTTAAATTGAAGCATTCTATAGCTGGTAGTATGTTTAATGGATTTTTTGCGATTAAAGTGCAAGATCGACCTCACACTTGGCATTGACCTCACCTCCAGAATCTATAATAATTTAATAAGCACATTACATGGGCGGTGGATGTTGAATATGCCATGTCATTATTAAAATTTTGTCCTATAAAACATCATTTTGTGATGTCAATATGTATGTAAAGAAGCGTTTCTGCTAAGAATATCATTGCCTCAAAAAATTCATTTCGTTTAATCCTGAATCCTGACCCTTATTTAAACAGTTGTGCCTTGTGTAGCTGGCGGAGGCCGCTTTGGGTTAATTGATATACTGTATTTGGTTTAAACTTGGTATTCACATCACTGGTTTCCAGTTAAGATTAGCATTTTTCGCCACACAATCAGTTCTATATCCCACCTAACAGTTGCTGTTCTGCCCCTTTATAAGTGATCTACGTATCCCATTGTTCTTTTTTCTAATATGCAAACGTTTGTCAAAACTATGAGGAGAGAATTCGAAATTATCCTAATTCGTGGATATCCCACCGCACCGGGGGAATGATAAGCATTCTTCGTTCTCAAATATACAAAATAAACAGTATCTCTTGAATCCAGCAATGTCATTTTATTATATAATTCACAAGTTAAAACTTATACATTATCCATTTCATTATCTCACGAAACCAGCATAAAATAATGAAAAAAAACTAGGTCAACATGAAAAGCAGCTCATGCATCATCTCAAGGAAACGTTACAGCCAACTCATTCATTTTTATTTGTATTTTTTGTCATTTAAAAAAGTTGAGTTGAGCAAAACTTTCTTTTTTTGTGAAAAAGTTCCTGTTGTTTTACATGTCATTAAAGTAGCAATAATCGGAGTTTAATTTGCACTTCACTTTTTACATCCTTTATGATTATGACATTTCCTACGGTTTGACAAATTGGCGAAAGATGATGATCAAAATGGTTATTGCTAATGGGATTCAAGCCTTCGTACTTGCTTTCAGGATTCCTGAGTGAAGGATTTTTTTTTGTAAATTTTATTTCCGCAGATGGCACTAAAGATATGAGCTCCAGCCAGCTCAACTTGACTCCATTTTTTCAACCAAAAGATCAGATGAAATCACAGATGATGATTTGTAAGATAAACTACAATATGCCGTGTCCAAACCCCCCTTAGAAAACACATTAGGTGCGATCAACTTAATGGCAGTAATTCTTCCAACTCGCCTATCTCCCGCCATAAGAATGAAAAGGGATTAGATTAATTCCCATTGTTGTTCTCTGGGTTATCCTTCCGTGGCCGTTATTGCTGGTCTGGACTTAGCTCTGGTTTCAAATCCTTACAAAAAATCCTACTGTGACCAAAACCCATCATTATCATGCTGCAACACCCGCAGTTTTCAATACTACGGAGAAAGTATAAGCCTATGTTGTGGTGTTGTTATAGCCATGTTGTTTTCACAAGCCTTTTCCCATCCACCCACCCATTCACCAACTTTTTTTTTCTTCACGCGAAGCCCAGCACAGTTTTTCTTTCACGTCGTATCAACATTTTGTAATCCCATGTGTCTGCTTTAACGAATTCTTCCTCTCTATTTCACCATTTTCCCTGGTTTGTAAAGCAGGGCAAACGAGCTAGCCTGCAACCTGTCTTGCCAAAGTTTAGCAATTTTGTTGACCAACAGAAAAAAAAATTGTTACGGAATGAGGAAAAGCAAACTCCTGCTTTTCCCCGTAGCTTTTCCCATCACAAGAATTGTGGACATAGTTATAATGATGATAGCGATCGAATGCTAAGAGCCATATCTTTAACATACCTTTCCCATAAATGACGATTCATTCACGTTATCGCGAATAAGTGCAGAGCATATCAGCCATGTATGGCCGCTATCATAAGAATGAACCTTTGCCAACCATCCTGTTCCATACTTTTTGAAACAAAACGTCACCAGCAAAGTACGTCTTTGACTTTTGGCTTGTTTACTGCCTTTCCTCGTTACGTTTACTTTTCTCCAACTGATAAGCTCGAAAAATATATGATACTGTTAAATGTTTTCTTTCTGACTATTTCCAAAGTTGTCTAGGGCAGCCCAAGAAAAAAAAACTCATTTTCTTTTCATTCCTTTAAAGGTAAACATTCTCGAGTGGAGTAGGAACGGCAGGGAAAAAATACTTATTGGCTACATAAATACAAGACCTTTATCGACTATTGACTTGATGCCTTTTTCTCTCCTTTGCTTTCTCCCTCTCTTGATATAATGCTGAAGGTATGAAGTTGGCATTTTGTTTACGTACCTAGAGGCTAAGCCTTAGCTGCTATCGTTCTTGACCATGCTTTAGTTGGAATGAGTGCACCACAAGAATCTCAATAATTTCGCTTCCCTTTCTGAACGAAAGACCTTTTCCACTGGAAGTGGAGCCATTCTGGAGCACAATATACGATACTAGCTTGTTTACTTAAAATACTAGGTACCTGAGGTGAAAATGAAACGAGTTTTCCAACATCAGAGGGGAAAAAAATTGCAATGACGGTGTGGAGAAAGCATACTGCAGGGAAACAATAGTTGTCCATGTGTACCATGTATGGATTGTAGGTAGGGAAAGTTTGAACTTTTAAGGTTCTCTCCCATATTGCACTATGCTCTTTGAGAGCAGTTGGTGTGGTCCAAGCATGAAAAAAATCCTCCGGTGAAAGTAACGGCACCAGTGTAATATTTTCCCAAGGGAGAGATATTTAAGACGAAAAAAAAAGTCGAGCAGGCCAGACATTCCTATACATATATGAGTAGAGTAGAGTAGAGGTTTGGCTAGAGCTGTAACCCATATCACCACTTTGCATTCCACACTTTGCACTCCAAAATTTGCACTCTGCAACCGTTTCTTGTCTCACCAT
>JAQGAH010001761.1:0-11505 GCA_034696885.1 Lepidocyrtus paradoxus
TTTGGCTACGGCTTTCTTTAAAGTATTTGTATCCTTAATGGTTGAAGTAACCAAACATTACTACTTGATTGTGTGATACATACATTTTTGCTCTTTGAAATTGCTAATGCATCCCAACCTCAGGTTTAATTTTATGATCGTCTTACAATTCCCCATGCATAAGCAACATTAATTTTTTTTCATTTATCCTTGGCGAGTCTCACATGTTCATAATTAACTAAGAAATGTAAGTGACTTGATAAGTTATTATTTATTATACAAAAAGTAGTTCTCATTTATTGTTAAAAATAGTAATTAAAATGTATAGTGATTTGGCAAATTAAAGAGAGGAAAATTCTTCTCTTTGTTCCAGGTCATTTCTTGAAGGAGACATATTTTGGGCTGCAAGACACGGTCTTCTTTGGTGGGCCTAATGACCAAAACACAATTTAACCTCACATTTTTAAAAATCAATTAAATGGGTTCCAGCAATGCATTATTTATACTCTTACACTTCGAGCCATTTCATGCAACATTTCCGCAGTGGCTGGGCCCGTTTGTTCGACTAGAGAATAGAGAGCACTTGAGAGGTCTCCAAGCAAAGCGTGTGGTTCATCATATTCCTGTGTAGATGTCAAGTTAAATATTATTTAGAGTCTTGATAGTATTTTAACAAAGATTATCTATATTTGTCTTCACCTTAACACGTCCAGCATCCAAAACAAGAATTTTGTCGGAATCCATGACAGTGTGAAGCCTGTGAGCAACCGTGAGGACTGTGCACTCGGCAAATTTTGTTCGGATAGTTCTTTGAATTAAGGCATCGGTCCTTCAAAATTTGATAAAAAAGATAAGATGAAAAATTCATCCTCGAGGAAAAAATCTGATGATAAGACGGTGCTTTTAAATGTAAAATTAACTCAACTCATTATCTAAATTAGCGGTAGCTTCATCCATTACAAGAATTATATTTTTCCGTAGCATAGCTCTGCCTAGACATATGAGCTGACGCTGCCCAACGCTGAAATTGGAACCGCCTTCAGCCACCTCCATCATTAGACCGGGAGCATGCGGTCTGACTTCATTAGCTAGCTGAATTTCCTCCAGGACCCTCCATAGTTCTTCATCATTGTATTCGTCAAAAGGATCCAGGTTCCTTCTCAGGCTTCCGGTGAATAAAACCGGATCTTGTGGAATGATCGAAATTTTTGAGCGGAGGTCATGCAACCCAATCTGGAGAATGT
The DNA here is from genome assembly GCA_034696885.1 of Lepidocyrtus paradoxus. Taxonomy (NCBI): domain Eukaryota; kingdom Metazoa; phylum Arthropoda; class Collembola; order Entomobryomorpha; family Entomobryidae; genus Lepidocyrtus; species Lepidocyrtus paradoxus. Next base: position 1,224 of record JAQGAH010001761.1, read on the forward strand.
TGACCCCATCAATTTCAATAATTCCTGTTATTGGCTCGCAGAGTCTGAAGAGGGCCGCTATTATGGAGGATTTGCCTAGAATTTGGGAAGCACCAAACATATTAGAGCAGATCTACATAATTTGGGGTAAGACAAAAAAGGTTCTCACCGGCACCGGTCCTCCCAACAATTCCAATTTTTTCCTTTGACTTGAATACAATGGAAATCTCTTTCAGAACTGGAGCATCCTCCGGACAATAGCTGAGATTGACATTGTTCATCACAATTTCCCCATTGCTTGGCCAGTCCTTTGGTGGCTTGTTATCTTCTGTAGACTCAAGTGGTGGCTCCGGAGGTATTTTGGTGTATTCTAGGACCCTCTCCACGCTTATCATTTGACTTTCTAGATCTGCGCTTTGCTTTACACCCCATTGGAGCATTCCTTAAAAACGTTTTTTTTTTCTAAATTATTGAACCGAATTTCATTTCATTTTGACTGCCCCAAAAAATTCATTTTTTATTACCTGTGAGCATCATTACTGATGACACAACCAAACCGACTTTAGCACCTTCCACGGAGTTTGACAAGAGGATCAGCCCAACCGTAACAATTCCGACAAAACAAACAAAAATCCAATTCAGCCAAATTGCCACCCACCTAATAGTGACAATTGAGAGGTACCACGAGCTGGTGTGCATATCCTGAAAATTATCAAACTGTTTGCAAAATTCATCCTCCGCTCCAAATGCTCGGATTGTTGTGAGACCATGGAGTGAAGTCTTCAAATGGGAGAACACAGGACTCCTAGCAACGCCTTCAAGTCTTTTAACACTTCGAGCTGTCTTCAAGTAGAATCCCCTCAGGAAATATGATATTATCAGAAGGAAGGTTGCAGGCGCCAGTAATATAGGATTTGCCATCGAAATGATTACCAGAATACCCAAAAGGGCCAAGAAAATCTGGCAAGGACAAAAATAAACCTTTGGATCTAACAAACAAACGTCTTAATAACTTTAATTAGTTAAAAATGAAAACTTACATCCAACATATCAAAGCTGGTAACGGGTAATAAATCATCAAGGCTTCCAATATCCTTGGAAACCCGGTTGAGCAAGCGTCCAGCTGGATTCACATCAAAAAATCTCAGCGGAGCTCCAATAATCCCTTTAAACATCCTATCATGAAGATTGACCGAGGCATTCATGCAGATCCGAAAATACAGCCAGGTCCTAATCAAAGCGCAAACTATCAGGCCGGAAATGATCACGCTGTATGTGTACAGTTGAATGTTGGAATTTGAATAAAGTGGGAAAAGGGGATCGGATGAGTCCACCGGAGAAGTGTAATCCTTCTCTTGGGTATTTGTCCTGTAATGATAAGAATCAGGAATAAATATTGGAGGAGTCTTTGTGATTAGTATATTATCTTCGACCTCTTAAGCTTACCAGAAGGAAAGCCACCAGTCTGCACCAGACAACAAGACCTGTGTGAAGATATTGAGGAGTACCAATGAAAGTAGCCCAAAATAACCGGAACCCGCCCTAAAATATTTCCAGTATGAACTCCACTTAATAGCGCCACTTTTCATAGACTCTTCAGAGACTCTGCCAGAGTCTGCCCCTGTGGGATCTGTACCGTTTTGCTGACTTGTGGGGACTTCTTCTACATCATTGTCTTTACTTGAATCTGAATCGACTGCTGGTCCGGAATCATCCTCCGGAGAGGATTGTTGACTCGCTGACTCCACATTGGAAGAAAGAAGTTTTGCAAAGTCATCCGAGTTTGAAAGCAGCTCTGAATATTTTCCTCGTGCTTTGACAACTCCGCCCTCCAATAGAACAATGTTTTGAACGGATTTCAAAAATTGGAGCTGATGGGTCACCAGGATAATAGTTTTGTTGGCTAATATCCCGCAGATACATTTCTCAAAAATGTGCTTTGCCACCTTGGCATCGACCGCTGATAAAATATCATCCAAAAGAAAAATCTCAGCGTCGGAGTAGACAGCCCTTGCCAATGAAATTCTAGCCTTTTGACCTCCCGACAAGCACACCCCACGTTCTCCCACCGATGTCTGATCTCCATGGGGGAGCAACTCTAGGTCCCTTTTGAGGGAACACGCGTCAACAACCCTGTCATACCATTCAACATTGTATTCCCTCCCAAACAGGATATTTTCCTTGATGTTTCCCCCGAATACCCAAGGCTCCTGTGGGGCGTAAGCAATCTTCCCAGTCATAATTATACTCCCTAGGGAGGATGATGCAGCCGGCAACTCTTTAAGGATGGCTTGAAGGAGGGAACTTTTTCCGGATCCGACGTGCCCTATCACTGCTAAAATCTCACCTTGAGTTACCTCCAGCGTGATGTTGGTTAATGTGCTTTCAATTTGGGTGGGATCCCACCTTGCAGTCAGATTTTTAATCCAAATCCCATTTGACCTTGTTACCGTCTCATTTCTAATGACAGTCTCCTCATCAATGATCCTTCCGGTTGAATTGACCCTACCAATTGAGTTGAATGAGGTGGGAGCAGGCTTGGCATTTAGATCTTTTTCATCCATTAGCAAGAAATTCTGAAAATTTACAATGCAACAATTATAATTTTCTTATTTTTTATTAATTACGAATAGTAAATTAGTTTACTTACCTGAAGTCTTTTGATGGAGACCAGAGTTTCCGCAAGTTGCAACACGGCGTTGGCAAACACAAAGGTCATGTTGACCCGAACGGTATTAAACAATGAGAGCGCTACAAAAACCTAACATAGGAAAATATAGATCGATTTTATTAGCACTGTTGTGTTGACAGGGTATCAATTGTCTGCAAATTGGATTTTGTACCTTCTCTGAAGTTATCACATTCCCTGTGAAGACATAAGTAAAGAGGGTGACAAACATGATAATTTTAGAAGAAGTGGATGACAACACCGCAATAAGGGAACGAAGTCGACTGGTCTTCCTAATCCATTTTATTTCAGCCCGCCGGGAGGAGTGGACAACTGCAGCGAATGGTTTCTCCCTGACAAACAAACGAGTTTCAATAGTAAAAATTCAACAATAAATTTCTGTGGTGGTAATAAAACAATGAGTTTCCTCACCATGTGTACATCTTAATTACACGGATGCCACTCAAGAGCTCATTCATCATTCGGATTCTTTTGTCTGTTAATACGGCAGTGTTGCTTCTCAGTCTGGATGATAACTTGCCAGAGTAGCCTATTCAAAGATCGGTAAACTTTAATGCTACATGATTTTAATCATAATTATTTTTAATTGTAAATAATTCATACATACTTGGAATGGTTACCTTGAAACAAAACACACAAGCCAAGTACAGCCAAACCTGCAAGGCAAGCCGGTCCATAGAAGCCCCAGAGGATCCACATGACAATAGCTGTTTGAATAGGTCCCACCCATATATAGTGAAGATACGGTGGGGATTGATCAAAGCGACTTACATCTGAAATAAAACTTGTTAAATAATTGTAAATTTTCATAATTGGAATTAGTAAGTAAGCTCAATTACGAATTGATTAAAATCACCATTTGACAAAAAATTGGTGAGCTGGCCCATATTTGTTTTCCCTAACGAGCTCTGACTCAACCTTAAAGCTTTCCTATAGATAAGAGAGCAACAGGCAGTTCTGATATTCATTCCAAGCTGCTGCGTCCCCAAACCGTAGAAATTGTGAGTGACCCCGTAGGCACCTGCCAATATCACACAGGCGGTAGCATACACGTATCCCTCCCATAGCTGGTAATCTTCTCGGTTATTAAAATATTTAATGAGGTAGCCTAACGACAAGGGCTGGGCAATTCTGGAAAGTTAATGTAACTTTAAATTATATGAATTTTTTTATTTTGTTTCGAGTGACAAGTTATATAATTTTTTTGAAACCTGATCAAGCATTCTTCAAACAACAGGAGTATTCCAAAGGACATATATTCCAAACCGAATTGTCGGATGATTGTCATCCCCAACCTTGGTTTTGGAGGTGAGGAGGGTAATTGTGAAAGTTTACTTTCAGGTAGGTCTCCTTCACATTTTGCCAATTCGCGATCCCACTCCAGAGTGAGACGATCCCCCAGTAGCTTGGACTTGTCTTCTGGATTAGCCTGGAATAAATCACGTAATTCAAGGTCACGCTTGGCCCCCTTCAGAAAAAATCCGTTGAGCCACCTAAGCCAAAATATAAAATGTGTAGGCATCAGTACTAAGTCGTCTTAATTACATGATGCTTGGCAATTAAGTGAAAAACTATGTCACACTGCTAGGTTAATTAACAGTTCATAAAATTAGAAATTGGCACAAATACTTTTTTTCACCAACCACAAAAATATTTTTGAAATTATATTAGCTCTGGCTAATGGGGATTCCGGAAGGTCGTCTTGCTGAAGGTTAGCCATATTTTTGTATCCCGATTTTATCGATTAATTATTCTGCCGGCTCTGTAGAGTCACTTTGCACGTGCCAGCCACAACACCTAATTACGTGTAGAGAGCTTCAGGAAGCCGAATAAACATCCTCAACTGTAATGAATACGAATTAAACATGAATTTAATGCGAAAATCCCTTCATGAAAATCCCATTATACGCTTATGAATTGAATTTTCAGCGAAATATTTACTCAACTGGGTTTGGTTTTTAATTGACTATAAAGAAAATTCAATAAATTATACCCATGGCACATTAAGGTCGAACCAGTTTTGGGTTATTTCCAGGAAACCTGGTCGATTTGACTTAAATTTCATCATCAACAACAACATCCCAGCACTCTGTCACCACCAGTGCGGTTCTCGTGAACATAACTATGCAAAGGCATTTATGTTTTTCACTCTCCTATTGAACTAGTATATATAAATCAATGTATCACTTTGTATTTATTTTGGGTGACGCAACTGGAAAGAAGTGAAGCTATCGCAATTCGCGAGGCAGAACAAGCCATATCGCACTTGCATGGCCATGGTAATGGCAATGGTCGAGGTTCAACTGCAGGCCTGGTAAGTCAGTGCAATCCAAATTCACGCTAAATGAACGTCAATGTCGGTGTTATGTTGATATCACTGTTGGTCTCTTCGTGGTAATGAACGATATCAACTGAACTCATATTTATACATTGAATAGGAAGTTACCCCGGCAGTGAGATAATTTTGACCCAGTTATACAAATGTCTCGTGTATTTTTGATCGTTACATGAAATTCTTGCAGTGAGTGCGCAAAATTCTGCCTTATCATATCAAAGCAATAACAAACCAAGAGTGTTTATTTTTTTACAAGTGTAACTAAAAACGATTTTCTCCAATATTTATAAAATAGATATGCAATACAACTAAACTATAGTCTCGATATAACAGATTCATAACTTCAATACAACCTTATATCCTTGAGAATAAAATGTTTGAAAACGATAACAATTGAAAGTTGGGTATTTGCAATAAAAAACATGTTGAATGCTATTACAAGATAAAGTACTCTGACACTCAGAGTAAACTATATTTATTTAAACATCGACTCAATCTAATCTCTTTTCCTTCTCTAACTGACGCTGAGTTCAAAAGCTTAAGAAAAAGTAGTTACAAAATACAATACTCATATCTGCTAAGTATATGCTCGATTCTGAGTATGAGCTAAAAGAAGACAAGCAAGCATAATACTACATTCCTTGTGATCATGCGTGTCATGCTAAATCACAACTGCAATGATGCAAAAAATCTGAGGCAAAAAATAAACAATACTTATTTGACTATGGCTATTTAATACATATGTTATTGCAAACTGCATCAAAGACCCAGGATTTTTAAGAATTTCTCATGCGTCACAATTTTCTCGGTCGAGATTGGGATATTTGACTTTCGTCATGAGCTCATCAAGTTCCTTCCCAGAAGTTGCAGAGTTGTCCTGAGCTTTTTTGAAAAGAAAAGGGCGAACACATGCTGCTTCTCGGATCCATGGATGGATATACTGCGCTCCAAATTTATGGGTTCCTTTCAATCCTTAATTAAGTAATTTCAGAAAATACAGTAATTTATCGTTAATTGCAGTTAATGCACTTGAAGAAAGTAAATGAACTTGAAAGGGAAAATAAAAAATCTCAATTTACCCCCGGTCAGAATTGATATGAGAATTCCCACTGTTCCTGTTATTATCGCTCCAACAAAGGGGCACAAAATGTATGATACGGTGTACAGCTTTTCTGGAAACTCCCTAAAATAATTGAATTTAAGCTAACTTGATAAGTAGTTAAGTATATAACCCCAATTAATTTTGAGTAGCTTCGATAGGCATTGCTTACAAATCTGGTGTGGCAGATATGGTGACATTCAATAAATGTGAAAAGTCTGTTCCGTTAGGGCAGTCCGTTAAGCCAGTTGGGAGAGGTGGATTTAGATTGTATTGCCTTCCTATCCCCAAAGCGTTCACTGAAATGAACATCATCGTGCTCAACCCAGTTAAAATCCCACCGATGGCTCCCTTCAATCAATATTATTTTTTATAATTATCTGAACTAATATTTTTTCAAGACATTTTAAAAACATTTTAATTCATTTTCAGTACGTATTTGTTGGTGAACGGGACAAATAATCCTAATAAAAAGGTTCCTCCAAGGGGACCTATATGACAGAGACTCAATTTAGTTGTGGGGTAGCATTTAATTTTAATAATGCTTTATTTAAAAAAAACAATAAAAATGACAAGATTAGTTTTTAACAAACCGCTTGTCGCACCCACTGCAGTCATGGCAACCTGGAAGATCGAACCAAGGTTTTGAGCTCCCAGCGCAAGAGACACGCTGAGGATCCCATAAAAAAGAGCTGAAATCGAAATTATATTTCAATAGTTAAATGTTGTTGCAGAGGGAATGCGCTATAAATTTCTGAACTAACATGCTTATAAACCAACCTAAGATTTTTGTCCATTGACCTTGTCCCGTTGAGCGCATATTCTTGAAGATGGAAAACTTGGAAAGAAAGTCTTCCAAGGTAACAGCCGCCAGGGCGTTGAGAGTGGAAGAGAAGGTGCTGTAAATAGTTCAAGTCAATCATTTTGTAAATCAGGTATTATATAAATGCCCTCAACGCCATAATTATAATCAGTACATTGGCTGACCTCAAAACTGCACTAAAAACGGTGGCAACAAATAGCCCCATAAGCCCTGGTATGATTGCCAACTCTTCAACGACAAAATAGGGGATAATCGCATCCGCTTTCTTAATGTGCCCCAGTAAGATTGGGCAACAATCGGAGTAGGTTGCTGTAACTGAATTTATTTCAAAATACATCATATTATTATATAACTATTATCTTTACCCTGAACACAATTTAAGATGGTTATTTAATTACGGGGAACTTTATAATTTGTTACCACTTATTCCGGTGAAAAGAATTATCGTAAATGTGAAGATTTTCAATGGAATGGTGAGCAGAACAGCCCTGAAATGAGGTAATGAAATTGAATTGAATTAAACCGAATAATATCGACCATCTCATAATTTATGTTAATCATAATCATACATAATGGCGTCTTTCAAAGTGGGCAAGCTAGAATATCGTTGAACCTGAGGCTGGTGCGTTGCATGAGACAATACTGAGAACCCATACCCGAGGAGAAAGTTGATTGTATTGTGGCGCATAAATGGGTCGAATGTGAAGCTAATTAAAAGTTGACAAGGAAAGAAGGAGAAAAACATGAGTAGAGAGATATCATTACATATAAGCAAGTTCGTAAATGTTGAAGGTATTTATATCTAACTCAAAGAGATTGAGACGACCCCTTTCATATGCCAAGTCGAAAGCCTTTGAGAATCCACCGACTTTCATGAACCCTTTCGTTACAATGGCAAGCATCCCAATCATGATCATGAAGAACTGAAAGACATCCGTCCAAATGACAGCCCTTAATCCTCCCTAAAAGTAAATAAATGTATGATATGAATGTGTATTATGGTTTAATGTTTACTTTCCTTACTTAATTAAAATTAGCTTAATTGTCATAATATAACTCAATCGCATAGTAAATTTCGTTTTATATGCACTTACCAAAGACGTGTAGATTGTCCCGATAATTCCAATGCCTATCACTGAAACCCAGATGGGGAGACCCTTAATATGTCAACAATAAATTCAATTCAAAATCGGATGACATCAATCAGGGTCAATCACAATTATAATTGCCTAAAATCCAGTCAATGTTTTTATAGTTGACTTACAACGATCCGCTCCAGAGCAATTCCAGGGGCATACAAGATGACAGCATTGATCAGAACTATTTGAAGTATGAAAGTAAATGAGGCAAACCATCGGACCCAAATCGAGTCAAATCGCCCTTCCAGATACTTGATATTGTATGATATGAAATGATAATAATTAATTTAGAAGAATTCAGTATTAAATCTAGTTTCAATGTTGGGAAAAATATGGTTATTTTATGTCGTCATTTTTATCAACGACATCCATCGCTATCTTCGTCATTTATCATTATATGCATAGCTATCTTAACACGTCTGTTTGAACTCTGGCTTTGACCTATTTAAATCTTCCTTACCTCATAGACACTGGTCAGTTTCATTTCGTAGATGACCTTGACATAGATGAGCGTACTTAAAGGGATGAATATGGTGTCAACAATGGTCATCACGTAAATTTGAATACCATAAGAGTATATTTCCCCAGGATATCCTAAAATGCCAACAAGAAAATACTTAAAAATCTTGATATGTATTTAAGTAGGGAAGCTAAAAATCAGAATTGTATTCTTTCAATTTAAAAAGTATTCTGTAGACATATGGGATCATAGCGTCCCCAAAATTGGTTAATTTTTACCGAGCATGGATATGGCCGAGAAATACGTGACAAGCATGCTTGCGCTATGTGAGAAAATTAAAAGGGGAAAATTTCAACAAAAAAATTAACAACTTAAATTATCTTATTTTATCTAATCAGAATTAAGAATGCTCACGCAATTGGCAACACTTTCATATTCCTTGAACCGACCAACATCTCCTCCTTTGTTTGCTTCCCCTTGAAAGCATAGTACATTCCAATACATGATGGGAACAGGAGCGTTGCAAATACAACTGGAAAATGAAACCGGAATATGTGAGCATTAAAAAATTAAACTTAAAAACTTTCACTTAACTATAATGCTATTGTCGAAAATATTATATAAATCTCACCAAGATAATCAACAATGTCAAAATGATTAATCCCAGCCATGATAACAGAATACTCACTAAATCAATTCACTATAATACAGTAAACTAATCACTTATTTAGTCAAAGTTGTTATCTTTGTATATTAAATATTTATTCATGTATGTATCTTTTTAATTTAATCTTGATTACAGATTCCAACTAAAGTTGATCTTATAATCAGGCTGTTCTTTCAAGGCTTTCAAGAGGGAAGGCAAGAAGTGAAAGCCAGAAAGGCTAAATGTGGAATAATTGGTTTGCAACCATTTACTCTTGGCTTAAGCCACGTTCCTTGTCGTTAGTCAATGGCAAAATTTTGGATTTGCTCCCAAATATGGTCATGTCTTTGTATGTAACATATATTAATAATATTTTAGCATGATCGACGGAGTAATCATGTGATCAAACGTTTTGTCTCTCCATCTTAAGCCTTTTCCACTGGAGTCTATCTGAGAGAAAGGAAATCATAAAAAATGACCCACCTAAAGTAACACCGCTTTCCACTTTGGTTTGGTTTGCCTTAGCTAATCTCTCCGTTGAATATTTGCATTTATAAGAGACGGCAAATAAAAAATAAAACTGCGATAAAAATGAAAGTCCTCAGAAAAATGATCATGAAATGTGGGATGGAATGATTCATCCGAATTCATGTGGAATATAAACGAGTGGATCAATCTATCGACAATGCTATGCAATTTGGATTGTACCATGCGGTTCATAAAAATGTATGAGCTAACTTAAGTCAATACGAAGCTGCTAATCAAAAACAGAATTGAAAAATTCAAAATGACTCGACCACAAGTTACCGTACATGCGGAATGCGGACGGACAGCTATTAGCGGACTGCTCAACGATATGCATGTAATTCAGTCGCCGCCGTATGTCACATCCGCAGAATAGGACTTAGTCAAAAATGCTCACGTAATAATCATAATTATATGATATCAATGATTTTGTTAGTTTGATATACAGGAATAGCGACAAAATAACAAAGACCTTCTTCCGAGAACAAAATATGGTTCAATTATAAGTATACTAGCCATCCACAGCTATACAAACTTGCGACCGGATACAGTATGGGAAACTCAACATACCTGACCAAATGCCATTA
>JAQGAH010001762.1:0-11492 GCA_034696885.1 Lepidocyrtus paradoxus
TAACCAGTCCTCTGCTCTACTGCTGAAAGAAACGTCTTGGAGATTGTATTTCCATAAAAATTCGCTGATTTGCTGAAACCAATTATAAGCATTTTTTGGTTCATAGTCTAAGCTCTGCAGCCTCTGTAGGCATATTTTGGGGTAACGATCGTCGTTCATATTCAGGACTTTGACCACAAAGAGCATTGCCTGTTTGATTACTTTGACTTTAAGAGGGGCGACTCCCGTCTCCAATCTCAATAGGTAGTTAGGGGCGGATTTTTTAAGTCCCAAAGCTCTTTTTAAAAAATAGTTCTGTAATATTTCTAATTCTTTGGTATATCGCAAGCCCCAGATGTGACTAGCATAAAGGGCACACGATGCTGAGATTGAAGAAAATAGTGTATATTTACTATCAAAATTTTGCATTTTCCCCGCCATCATTGTTTTCCAGACTGAGCCTAGTGCGGCTATTCCCTTATTTTTAAATTCTTTCGCCGTCACGTTAAAGACGCCCGAGCTAGTGAAAGTCACACCTAGGTATGTGTATTTCTGCACAATCTCAATGTTATCTTGTCCGTATTTGAAAGGAGAGATTTCAGGGAGGCGTCCGCCTTTATGAAAAATCATTACTTTTGTTTTATCTAGGTTAGCTTTTAAGCCTAATTCTAAAAAGTAAGAGCGTAAGAGATTGATTTTTCGCTGTAAAGCCTCCCGAGAAGGGGCTAAGACTACCATATCATCCGCAAATAACAAGATATGAATTATTAAATTTACCTTCAGTTTTATGCCACTAATGCCGGAGTCAATTAGCAATTTTTCGATGTCGGCGATAAACAATGAAAAAATTATCGGGCTACCTACATCACCTTGTAAAATTCCTTGAGTGAGGTCAATTTCGTCGGTATCCCCGTTTGATGTCCTAACTACTGTAGTTGCATGGTCATATAAGTTTTTTAAAATTCTTATCAATTTGCTAGAAAAACCAAGTTTGTGTAGCTTTTCCCACAGTTTAGCATGTATTATGGATGGAAAAGCTCTTTCAAAATCGAAAAAGCATGCATACAATTTACCACTTTTTTTTCGGATTGATAGCTGAATAGCAGTATTTAAAACAAAAATTTGATCGTCGCAACCTCTTCCCTTACGGAAGCCACCCTGTGCTTCAGGTAACACATTAAAGTTATCACACCACTCCACTATTCTGCTTTGCAGGACTTGTGTAAATATTTTGAGGCAGGTATTTAAAAGAGCAATTGGGCGAAAATTTAATGGGTCGTTGTGGTCCCCTTTTTTATAAATCATTGTGGTGCATGACTTTGCCCATTCTTTTGGAATCGTCTCAGTTTGAACTATGCGATTGAAGATATTTAATAGAGCGGTCCGCCCTGAGTGAGGGAGAGCCTTCCAAAATTCGTTTGTTATGCCATCAATTCCCGGTGCTTTTTTTGGTTTGATTTTCATGAGTGCTTGGTCTATTTCAGCATTTGAGATTAGGTTGTCTAGTTGCTCTACTACGTTTCCAAAGTATGTGCTATTGTCTAGTATACGGGGAGGTAAAATATTATTATAGAAACGTACCCATTCTTCTGTTGTAATATTATTAGATGGTGAGGGTGAGGAGCGAAAGAGTTTCACCGCTCTCCAAAAATCCGAAGCATTTTTGCAATTACTCAAGAGAGTTCTCATGGCATTAAAATAGCTTACTTTTGTGTTTTTTCGCGTGAGCCTGTAATCTTTCCTATTTTGCACATATTTAGCTTTTACATCATCCGCCCAGTTGTGTTTTTTAGCAATTTTTAGGGAGTTCAGGGCGACTGACCGAGCAATAATGCAATCTTTGTTAAACCAAATTTTATGATTGTGTGAGTTTGAATCAGCATATTTTTTTGTAAGCATATTACAATCTGCAGCCACTTCAACAACTGCTTTGGAAAGAGATTCATAAGTAACCTCATTGCAATTCATGTGCAAGGAAAGGAGGCGAGTCTCTATATTGTCAGCGAAAAGCTCGCTTTTATCTGGGTTCCATGTTAGTCTATATTTTAACCTACCTACTTGCTCAATATGATTGATTTGTGTAGTCAGCATAATAGGGAAATGATGTGAGTAGGGAAAACAGAGAACTTTAAGTTTCTCACAAAGCGCGAGCCCCCTTTCGTTAGTGAAAATCAAATCTATGCAACTTGAACCTCTTGCGCTCTGGTAGGTGAATTGGGCTGGAATAATGTCTCCCTCAACACGACCATTAAGCACAGTAAATATTTCCCCATTAAAAATGTCCATTAATATCCTCCCCCTTTTATTTTTAGTGCTGTCGTGCGAAACTCTTTCCCGTCTAACAAATGCATTACAAAACAGTTCATCTTCGTATGAGCATGACAAATTCGCTATGCGGGCATTAAAGTCACCGCCGATAAATATGATGTCTGTGCTAAATTTTACTTGTAACTCTTGAATAAAGAACTGAATCTCGTAAAGAATAGAGTCAAGCTCTAGTTCAGGTTGGATATATACATTGCCAATTATAATGTGTTTGTCACCTTTGCTTAGCCTAACGAAAAGAAAGTGTTGTTGCTTTATAAGTACATTTTTTAGCTTAAAAATATCATTTCTAAAATATATACATAGCCCTCCCTTTCCCCGGCCTTTTATGTTCGATTTATGAGCAGTAACATTTACGTAGTTAAATTTAGAAAGAGCCGGTATTATGGTGTTTTTGGTATCCCAAGTTTCACATAGGCAAATGATATGATTTTTTGTTAGGGAGTTGATATCATTTTTATGCATATCATTTAGTTGGCTTAGTCCTTCTATATTCCAGTAAATAATATTAAGCTTATGAGTAATGTTAGTTGTATTAGTAGATGATACGACTTGCGTGTTTTGGAGTAACTCTATGGGCGAGGGACTTCAGGATTCTGTCAAGGCCTTGGTTTCCTTGTCGTAAGCAAAGGTTTTGATAGTTGTTCCATTTTTTTTATCTGCATTGTGGATCTAAAAATGCTCATCTTCAGAGTGTTGTCCCCACTTTTTAAGTCCTTGAACTTTTCCCGGAATTGCTTTTCCATGGCTTGTTCTTCTTTGGACTTGTCTCTGTCCACTCTTGGATCACCTTTTCCCAAATGCTTCCTTCCCGATGTAAAAATTAATCTTTTGTCGGTCATTCTCAGCAATTTAACTCTCAGCGGGCGAGGTCTTCCTCCTCCTGGTTTTCCAAGTCTAAACACATCGTCAATCAGCACGTTTGGTATCTTCATTTTCTGAAATAAGTTTTCAACATCCTGGAGCTGCGTCTCAAGTGACTCCTGAGGACTTTCTTTCAACCCATAAATAATTATGGCTTTCTCTCTCTTCATGTTGCCGAGCTCTTCTAACGCTGAAGACGTGTTACGGTCACATTTCAGCTCAACCCTCGAGAGTTGACTTTGCATGTCTTGCATGCATTTTTGGATGTTTCTTATCTCTTTCAGAACTTGATCCATTTCTGTTTCTGAGAACACACAATCTAGAAGCTCACTTAACTCGCTTTCTCTTTCCTCCTCGAAGGATTCAGCCACCGAGCCGTTTCCTTCCTCTTCTTCACAGGTTTTTTTTGACACGTTTTTTTCTGGCGGAGAAGCGGAGGGTTTCCTTTTCACAGCAGGTTTCTTGAAAAAGGATGGAATCATTGAGAGGGCACACTTTTTGGCACTTATTTATTTGGTCTTTTATTCCAAGCCAACCCGCATCCAACGTCAGTAGTTGAATCGATTCCGGCTAATCTTATGCAGCTTGGGTTTAATGATAGTACCTAGAGTATCGCCAGCTACATGCTCGCTAGTAGATGTTGCTCTGAGCTCTGCCAAAACCCAACTCATTTGGACTTAAGTTCATGCATATGCATTTGTTGTTCGTTCAGTTTATGGATGGTATCATTGAACTTCTTTTGCAAATCTGCAATCATCTTTGCTTGTTCATTAAGCTTATAGTTGGTAGATTTCATGTCGTCTTGCAGATTGGAGATGGAGCTTTTATGGAGCATATGCTGCGCTTCCTTCAGTGTTTGTCTGGCAAGTTGCAGGTAGGCGGGTAATTAGTACTCTTGGACTTTCCATCTCCTGCTTGTCTGCTTTGCGGGCTGTTGGACGTGGTGGTGGTGGAGCTTCACCATCATCCTCCAGATTGGTGGTCCCCATCGTCATAGTCACTGTCGTAAAGACCTTCCCAGTCACAGTCCCAATCCTCATCATCGTCATCGCCCATGAAGTCAAGTTCCTCGTCAGACAAGAAATCATCCTCGAAATATTCAAAATATGATCGAGGTTTTACTTCGCCCGTGCTTGTCGCTGACTCCTTGTCAGCTAGCCTCGTTGAACGACGGAGAGGAGTCGGAGTGTTGTCTGCATTTGGTTCCTCCTGCGTCTTCTCCGTTGTGGATGTTGTGACTTGCGGAGAGGGACGAGCAGCGACCTCCGGTGGAAACGGGTCGTATCATGAGACGGGACAGGAAAATCTTCACAAGCTTTAAGCCATTCCTTCATGAATTTTGTGGACCCAGGCCTAGCAGCTGGACGATCTGGCTGGTTAGTAGATGTCACGTTCTCACGTTAGAATGAGCGCAATATCGGCCGTACAACCGATTGATTCTAGGTAGTAATTCCTCATCAAAATATTTCTGAGCCTCCTCTCGAGTAATTCTTTCGCAGAAAACTTTATTGTCTGGTTCATTTTTACCTTCGCCCGGCTGATAATACCCGACAAAATCGCAATAAGAACGATTCGCGCACACTACTTCCATACAACACTGACTGACGTATGTATGGGATTTTTGTAGTTAAATTCGTGTTTCACATTGCGCTTCCCATCGTATTCCCCCCCACGTGTTCTCCAAGCTTGGAGAACACCAGTTTGCCAAGGCATGTAAAAAATTTCGTGGAGAACACTTCAGTTTTGAGATAATTGAAAAATAATTTCTGACGGAGGCCTTCCCATTACGTCATTACGTGTGTCCTGTTGTGTTGTCCAAACAAATATAAGTATTTAAAAGTTGATATTAAATAAATAAATACGTCAATAAATGATATTGCTTTTGGTTTCCCATTTATTATCATGAGCATATTCCCCTCCACTTTAGACAAACTTTTTACAGTAACATGATAGATACATTTTTTTTAGACATACATACATAATTCAACACATCATAAACAAAAAAAATTAAAGATGAAACTAGTGAAACTGCACCCAATTATATTAATTTTAAATCAATTACAAAATTGTACCTAAGTTGAGAGTACAATACATAGCCCAATACAGAGTCCAATTGTTGTTTCATTATTGTAATTTTCCCCAGTGCTTCACAGATAACATTTTGTGGTGGGGAATATACTACCCCATCAACTAGCTCAACAGTAAGTGGAAACTTATTACGGAGCACAATCCTTTTCGCCTCCTGAACATGAACATCCTCATTGACGAGTTGTTCAACCTCCTGATTCCATTCAGCAATTTTGAATGCTTGATCAGAGGAATCCGCTAGTAGAAGATTCATATCCGACTTGAACTTGGGATTTAATTTGAGTTGGGTAGGGCTGCCTTTATGAGTTTGGCGAAGATTTGAATCAACCTTGTCTACTCCATACTTTAGATCTTGGGTGAAGGGAAAGATCATGATAGTGACTTCTCCTTGGTTGACATACTCGGGTTCGACTAAGGACAAACAAGGGAGCAACCTCCATCACCATTTTATCTTAACTTTAGTTACAAAACCTTCCATGAAAAGATGGACTGCCGACGTGCAAATACTGTCAAAATTGGCCATTCAATCTTTAATAGTAAGGATGAAAACAAAACATTGCAATATGTTTCTGTATAAACAAAAATTCTTACACCGGGCAACACGTTCCAATTAGCTTAAGGGAAAGTGCAGCGGTTTCCGAGAACCTTGTCTTGGCTACGTTTGAAGGGCTGAAAGCTTTTGCCCATGAAATATGTCAACAAAAAAAAGGATGCTGCTGCCCTTCATGGTGCCTTAACAAGAGATGAACTATTGGCCGCTGCCGAACAAAAGCTAATGAAGAAAATGAACTACTTAGGTAAGCAAAAGCATTATATTATGACTCATGCTATGACTTAAGAAGATATAAGTTAGATTAGCTCATTGGATATTTATATCGATTTTTTGTTTTGTTTTTTAACGTTGAAGACTAAATAGCGCAGTGGAGGAGATGTGAGCAGGGTGGGCAGTAGGGCTTTGTAGTGTAAGCGGGCAATGCAGGGATGGTTGGAAAGGGATTAGAGAGAGGAGCCCAAGTAGTAATAGTAATACCAATTTCGTGTTGTAAACTCAAGCTTGAGAAGGAGTGAGAGTGTTAGTTCACTATAATATTTGTCACTATAATTTTTGGAAAAAAATTTTATCTTGGGTATATTGGTGGTGGATTTTTACTATAATAAAATATATTTGTTGAAAACTACGTATCTATGTATCGTCACGTTTTTTCATCTCATAAACGTATGTGCACATCTGCAAACATATAACATATACGCATTGCATATAATCATACAAAAAAATTGTTGTCCATTCTTTTATGAGTGGAATGGCTCATGTATGAGCTACCTATGAGCATTTTATGAGTTTTAATAATAAGTATAAAACCTTTTCTTGAAATGAGCATATGTCAACAACTGAGCAGCAGTTTTTTTTATGGCTCGTGCACTCTGCTAAATCTGATTGACATGATACATGTTCCATAATAAAATTGACGAGGTGAGATGAGATGAGGAGGAGGTTTATGATTTACACTCCAAACTCATATTTTTTCCTATATGATAAAGAAGGAAATGGACCTTGTGAGGCGATCACGATCAATGATCATGCCATATGTCAAAGACAATAATAATAAGGAGCTTTGGACATAGGAAAACACAACAAAGAATACATACAAATACATGTGTGTTATAAGCTGGGTATATGGGATATGATAACTGTTGACCATCGATTTATTACCTGTTGATATGCATGCGACATGTATGTGTGACATATTCGATTAAGCGTTCATACCTACTTGACTCATGCACTGATAAGATTACTAATCAGTAGCCTCAAGTTCTCTTCTGACGACATTGAGTTTGCCGACCTTGCCGTGTAAATTCCTTACATAATGAATTTTAATGAGGATGGTTAATCAAGACAAATAGGTTTTATCGGATATCCAAATCCAAAAAGCCGTGCTGTGCTAAGCATTTTGTGTATATTTATATATTTTGGAAAATACTGATGATTATCAGGTGAAATTTTCCCTCTGATATTGATATCAATGCCCTTTTTCATCAAAATTATGAGGTATGTAAATTGATGGTGTGCCTCCATCAATCCCCAATCCCTCATCAACATAATATTTTCCTTTTCTTTGTTCATTTCATGAATCTCAGTAGCAATGTACAATGCTACATTTCCTTGTGAATGATCTTCCTAGTCTTTGTCACAAGCTGAAAGCGTCAAACCTACGAAGGTTATAAATAGGACCTACGTAGGGAAGCCAAGGGCTTTTTCCCTCATTCCCAATCCAGCAGCCGCGACGGCCGCATCTCTCTAACCGTGATGGTTAGCTCTGTTACGCGAAGTAACAATCTCCCCTGAAGTGTAAGTTCTCGCTTCCTCTCCCATTGTGATTTGGGAGAGTCTGGAACGTGAAGTTCCTCATACATGCTAGCAAATAGGTAATTAGGCAGGTATTTAAGTAGGTAAACCAATAGTTAAGTAGGTAAACCAATAGTTAAGTAGGTAAACCAATAATTAAGTAGGAAATCAACTTATCAATTAACCCCTAGATTTAAGTAAGATGTATGTATAGAAATACTTAAGAATAATAAATATCAAGTCAGTTTATCCTAAGATCGGCTCAAGTGAACCCACGTTTTATCTTTTATCTTTTATCATTTCTTATCATTTATTTATAGGAAAGGTTGGTTACAATCAATATTCATGGGAACCCTTTCCTCCCAACGTAGCATTAACCTTCTTATATGGAGCCCAACGCTTGAAAAGATCTGAAGATAAACTGATGATTAAATTTCTGCATTAAAACATAATAGTTTTAAACAATTTTTTTCTTCTTTCTCCAAACACTAGAGTTATCCTAACACAGGAAAATGTAAATCCCATTCAAATAGGGAATGGATCTTATGTAAGGCCATTGGGCACATGCTTACTCCTAGTCAATATTGCTGACTTATCATTTCTTCACAGATTTCTTGTTTTAGGTAGCTGTCCTTTTTCATGCATACTAGGTACAGACCTTATCATGAATGCAGAGGTTATTCTTGACTTGCCAAAAGGTGTTTTCTACACAAAGTGGCAACCACAAAAAATGCATTCATTCATAAATAGCAAATCACTCATGGCCTTGCAAGGCCTCAACAATAAACAAACAACCGAGCTAAATGCACTTCTTTCCACTTATGGAAATATGATAGGGGATGCAATAGGTTGTACTAATCTTGTTGAATGCAAATTACGAGTGGATGGCCCACCAATTCAACAAAGAGCATATACAGTTTCGCAGCATAAAGAAGCCATTATTAAGGAGCATGTTGAAAAGATGCTTAAAATGGGAATAATTGTTCCCTCCAAATCAGAATGGTCTTCACCAGTCCATCTTCAGAAAGAAGCTAATGGTTATCGCTTTTGCATTGATTTAAGGCGTGTAAACCAGCGAACCAAACATGATCCTTATCCCATTCCTAGAATGGACTCATTACTTCAGCGACTGGGTAATGCTAATTTTCTGTCAAAAATTGACCTAAAGAAAGGCTACTTTCAAATAAAAATGGCTAAGGAGTCAAGAAAGTATACGGCATTCATATGCAGCCATGGTAAATATGAATTTACAAGAATGTGCTTTGGTCTTCGAACAGCTCCCTCCATATTTCAGCGTTTAATGAATAGAATCTTAGGCAATGCAAAAGGTGTTTTCGCGGATGCATACATTGATGATGTCATCATTTACTCTACTACATTTTGCTGAAATTGCATATCCTTTAAGCATGCTTATGAAAAAAGATGCAAAATTTTTATGGGAACAGCAGCAGCAAACAGCATTCGACAAGCTACGTTCCATCACCATTGAGTCTATTACATTAGCATATCCTGACTTCAATCGTCAATTTATTGTGCGTACTGACGCAGCTGACACCGGGTTAGGGTGTGTACTAGCTCAAGAAGATTCAGAAGGTAGAGAACGACCAATAGCTTTTGCAAGTAGAGCACTCACAAAGACTGAACAGTCTTATCATGCTACAGAGAAAGAATGTCTTTGCACTGTTTGGGCACTGAAAAGGTTCGAACAATATCTAGATGGTCAGGAATTTTTACTAGCCACCGACAATAGAAAACCGAATTGGGTTTGCCCGTAGCCGCTCCCAACAGGATGTTGATCGCGATGTGATGGGGGTCTGCAGATAAGCAGACCCTTGGAGCTCCTTAAGGGTTTGGAGAGAGCTTGGCTGATGCTTTCTCCGCCGCGTACATGTGTCCCGTGACACTCCCTCGGGTTGGACCGGGCTCGGCCGGACATCCAGCCCTGTCGTGGCACCTACTGAGGATGAGGAGGGATGCCCGGTACCATGTGGTTGTAACACCGGAAGCATCACTCCTGGTAGGAGGATGATGGGGTCGTCCAGTAGGGAAGGGTCCCCACAGACTTGGATGTCCGCCTCAATATCTTCACCTTTATGAATATTGTATGTTTCTTGGCATAAACCATCCTCGACAAAGATCTTATTTTGCCTTCTAGAGTTGAAGACATTTTTTTCGGTCTTCTATTCGAGGTGTCGACAGGCTGTGGAGTGGAAGATCGTACCGGCTCAGGGATTTGGGGCGGATGACCAGAGGCCGCTGGCGGGGGATCCAATTTAATATCCATTAAGGGCCTCGGATTGCAACTCATTCGTGGTCGGTGGCCCCGGTGGCGACCGTAGTGTACGGTTGAGTCGGGTTGGATGAGCTCGGCCTTACCGGTGGGATAGGGAAGTGGGAGAAATGTCAATGGTAAAGTTGGCCGCGGCGGTGTATGGAGTAACGGCGGTCGTATCCCTTCCACCATTAGCTTAGGAGGAAATGTAGGAGTCGGGAGGACGGAGAAATCGCCCATCGCTGCCAGATTCGTTAAGAGTCCCAATCTTCTCAATGCATTTTGCACTGGTGTCACAACGAACCTTCTGTTTGCCTGCACCTGGGTTTAAAGGACCCATGCAGCAACTGACTCGGAGGGTAACCAGCGACGACCATTTACCACTTGGATAACGGCTTCTTTCGTATGTACTTTGTTTTGAATTAACTCGTTGAACTGCACGAAAGTAAGCAGCTCATTTTCTGACTCGTCGAATACTTTTGCATAGGTCTTTCTACATGTACATAAAACACGGAAACACGCATTATAAAAAGGCTTGATTTTAGCTTTTAGTATTGCATCTTCTATGTCACTTCGCCTGGTGGAATAAAGTGCTTAAGCAAAGGCAACTTTGTAATTTTATCACCATGTTCTAAAATCCAATAAGGAGAACTTTGAATCCGACATCTGAAAGCAAACGACAAGAATACATATGAATACAAATACATCAAATATGTTGTAATTTATATGTTGCATCATACAAAGTCTTTCATCTTTGCCCAAATATGATGCAAAATGTGTAATCATAAAAGGCGTACTCTGCTATTTGGAATGGTAATGGTCGTTTTCTTCAGTCGGTCAAAGTAGCATCAGCTCATGTTGGATGACCTGGCAAGTATATATTTGCCAATTTTTCCAGGCTAATTAGTTCACTGTGCTTTTTAAATGCCGTCCAAGTTTAAAAGGCGACCTGAATTGTTGGTGGCTGCTAAATCTTCTCCCGAATTCTCTCTGATTTCCCGTTTAAAAAATAATCATGGATTATCTTTAAAATTAATTTCTGTACTTCTTGAGTATCAACTGCGCCTGCCATGTTTATGTCGAAATCTTTACTAATTCCAATAATTTCGTTAGCTCCACCGTGTATAATCTTAATCACTTTTGTGCATTCAAGCACGGGTTTTAATTTTTCACAAGTACTGTCAAAATTAGGAAAAGGGTCCACCAGAAAAGTCGTTTTGTAAGTACCAATTTGTAGGATTTGTAAGTCATACCTACGAATTACAATTGTAAAACGTATTATTGTTATTATTAAACTATACGTACTACGTGAGGGAAATATACACCTGTCTAAAGTAATTTCTATTACTAGAAATGCTTTCTACTAAACTATAGTATTTTAAATATATTGCAAATGTCAATATTACCGTGATATGAATGCTCGAGATTTCCCTCCAGATTTAAACTAATTTCTGTCGACGTGACCACATCTCTCATCATCTTTGAAAAAGAATCTTCGTCATCAACCTATTTGAAAGAAGCTGTAGTGTATCTGGCTGGCAGTGCAAATGAATGAAAGCAAATACTTGGTTACGACTACTCCAAACCGTTCATAAGCTTCCATCTTGCGAAGAAAGTTTA
>JAQGAH010001763.1:0-11491 GCA_034696885.1 Lepidocyrtus paradoxus
GTGAGCACAATTCTCGGTGGTGTGAGGTCTTTAGATTTGGGCCAGATTTTGAGGGGAGCCTTCATTTTCCCCAGGAATGAGAATGTGAGGAGCGTAGCTAACAATGTTCTTGATTCCATATTTGGACAAGCCAAGCCGGCAGGAGGATCAAGAATATAATTTTAACTGATCTACAAGCTCATTTTATTTTTAACATGTACTCTCTCATATAATTAAAAATCTGTCATTTGTGATGTGACATTTTTTATATGTATTTTGCTATATATTATGGGTAGGAGGGACATTGACATTTAAAATTGTCAATGTCATTTTTTATGCTTAATGACACAATCGTCAGTATTTATATGTTTTTATAACTCTTACACAATGTTGTACCTCACATTTACTAGTATTGTATTTGCACGACTGTTTGCATTCATGTTCTGTAGGGACGTGATGTAATGAGTCAAAAAATAAATCACTTTTTATATATTTTTATATCTGAAGCATCTGTCGTGTCATTGTCTCATTTTGCTAATATCAACCTTTGTTTGGTCTACCAACATATATAGCACAACTGTACAACTTGACTAGGAGTATTAAATAGTTGTAATAACGATTTTAAGTTATCCTAATTCAACCATCCGACGAAGGCAATGGGGTGAATCGAGAACATCGTGACAGATGTCAATAATGGACCAAATTGGAGTATATGGTTATGGAATTCTATTTTGCCGGTTTGTTTGCTATTCCTCCAATTAAGTAGGTTTCCACTTTTCTGGCTGAGGTAAGCAAGGAAAGGAAGGTAGGACGGAACTAGTAGCAAATCTCAATGTGATGCATAAAGTAGATCTTAAATAAATAGGGGATCCTGTAATTAATTCTTATTTTCCTCAAGGTGCCTAAATAAAAGTGGAACTGTTAAAAGAGCTCAGTTAGCTTTAGTTAGGATAGGAAGTCAAGGCAAAGCAATATTAAGGAAAGGGGTCAGCTATCCCATATCCTATCATCATCGCCCATGCAGTTTTCGCAAACTCTGAGTACAAAAGTACAGAGATATGACACATGAATGGTCATATAAATTCTGGTAGGTAGCTATTTGTTGTGGGTTGAACGATCAGAAGATCATGACCTAACAAAACACTTGTCATGAATGAGCTATATTTAGGTGTTTTGTTTATACTTTTTCAACCTTACCCAACTTAACTGACATTTAGGAAGTGGTGATTAAACAGGTTAACAATGAGCGCGAAAAGCCCTGAAAAGTCCTTTAAATGCCGTTTTCAAGATGGAAGATTCTTTAGACTATCTTGGGACTCGTACCGGCAAAGTCAGACTGCTGCTGTTGCTGTTTAATTTCCAATCATAGAGTTTTAAATATCATAGGATACGATGAGAATACAAATAATTGTAGCACTAATAGTGCTCCTTGCAGTTGTGGTAAGTTTTACTCCCAATGTTACAGAATATTTAAAATATCAGATTATTCTCATTGTAAGGTCTTTTTAAAGCAGTTTCTAAATATTATTTAAAAACATTTGTCAAATAGCATGAATCAGAAGAGGCTCCAGCACCCACCAAAGACAAAGATAAGGATAAAGGCGATTCTTACAAGCCCATCATCCACCTCTTGAAGGCCCTCCGCAAACATAGAAAACATGAGCTTAAATATCAACATAAATATGGTGGAGGAAATAATGGAGACAGTTCAGAGGAATCCAGTGAAGAGGATCATTATCATGGTGGCGGTCCACACAACAGACCTAATCGGCCTTATCCTGGTGGCGGTCCACACAACAGACCTAATCGACCTTATCCTGGTTCCTCTTCCAGTTCGAGCTCCAGTTCGAGTTCCAGCTCAAACTCCAATGGCAGACCATTTGCATTCCCAACAGAAAACTTTGGTGGCAACGGCAATCAAGCACCAGGTCAACTACCAATATTTAATGGAGGGAACGGTGGGGGTGGTCAGGAGCAAAATCCAATAGACCAATTTAATCAGGGCATTCGCAGCCTTTTCGACGGATTATCATCTTTAACGTTAGGACAGTTAGTTCCAGGGGCTTTTAACTTTCCAAGTAACTAAAAATATACTAGTTTAAGCTAAATATTAGAAGAATGTTTCAAACATATATTTTAACCGGAAGACTGTGATTTACCGTAGTTTACTAAGCCATTAAATTTGTTGCCTGTTGTGTAAAACGCGTGTCACGCGGTTTATATCATTGCGTATCTCAACCTACCCAATCACCTACTTCATCGGTTGCAGATCGGTTGAGTGCAGAGTCTGCATGGATGCATACTGCAATACTGCATTGCAATTCCAAATTGCATTAGCCTGATTGCCGACCGCTGACTGACCGTTTTGAGTAACCTAAAAAATACTTTTTTTTTATCAACTCTGGATTTCTCTCGCTTGGAGACTTGTATATAGCTATTTTTATGCCCATGAATCATAATCCTTGGACTGAATGTTGTGACAGCATGAAAACTGAATGATTTCCACATTGAGGCATCATGATATAGATACGCTGATCGTATTCATCATCAATGTGTCATGTTGAGGAATATATCACAACCGGAGAATCAATGACAAGGGAACGAGCAAATCACGTAGGCCACATCGTCCGAGGATTTGTCTGAGCTGCTGTAAAGTAGGAACAGTATTGAAAGCAAAAAAGTCAAGTCATGAATTAGTCAAGCTTAGGAGGAAAGGAAGAAGCTGAATGAGATAATATGATAGGTTTCCATATAAGGCAATTAATGGAGAGTTGAGTGCTTGCATCATCTCATCCGGACGGCTTCACTTCACGGTCACCGCATGAAATGCCCTGCTGAGTGCTGATAGACTGCGTGTCGACAGCGTGATTTGATTAGTTAACTTATAATACACATGCACAGGAAGAGTAACAGTTTCAGCAAAGCAAACAGACATGTTTCCAACAAGTTTGACATAAAAATACGTCTCCAAAATAAATAGAGTTTAGTTCAGGTTTGCTCCAAATAACAGATCGTTCCGGACATAAATATGACATTGCATTTTGCATTGTTCAAATTTCACTCAATACATGACCAACTTTTTGTATTGCAATATTACAGATAATGTAAGTTAGACAGAGTATTACACGTGTCGTATGTTATTTTTGAATTTGATGAATAGTCCATTTTAATTTTAACAGCTGCAGCTCAAACATAGCATTGACCAGCAATATAAACTCGTCACCTTCCATGACTATGAATGATTTTCCTTTATAGTATTATTACATCCAAGGTGTCAATTAATTTATTGCCCCGAATATTGTTACGAGGCTCATTAAGCATCCGCAGCGTTAAACGGCATGTCTGACCTTTTTAATGAAATTCATTAATGAATCCGACTTGATGTTGGTCTTCTTGGATGAACTTCGCCCGGGTATGTTGATTTCATTAAGCAAGCAGCACTAATTCTTGTAGTATCTTTCCTACTCAAATGTACCTAATAAGGAGAGACAGACGTTTGGTTCGACATGTGCACATTCGCAGAGGTCAGGGGTAGGTTATGAAGTAACATTTGCATTGCTTGCAAAATGCATGTGGTTCAAACCTCGAAGCATATAATTGGTCCAGAGATGTTTTTTGCTATTGCATCATTCATCAGTAAAGCAACATGATACATATTGATTATTGAATTTCAAAATTTAATTTTGTTATTTGACAGTTGTAATTTATATTACTAACTTCCATTATTGTGGGCAAACTTGAAAGTATAAATTCAAAGCATGTACTGGTTTTGGCAATGAAGCACCCTCCGTTCACAGACTTGTTTTTATTTTTAGTCCATCCATGGACCGCTGGAAGATTATATTTATGGCTCAATATGCACTATAAAGAAATCCTTGTCAGGAAAAAGCCATCCAAAAAAATCTCTCTGTCAACTCGCACACGTGGGATTCTGCTGTTTACTGCGTTGTTGCATTTTGTTTGTGTTCTTTTTTTATATCCATTTCAAGTTTATGTTTTTTTCCTGCCGTGCCGATACCTCCTTAATGGGTCGATAAAAAATAGTTTCTTTTATGAACAGATACCTCTCATTACTCATAAGATATAAGTTGCAAAAGTCGCGACGCAAAAACCAGCAGTGGAAAATGAGTTAATAAAAAAAGCATGTAATGTAATGTTTACAAAATTTCAAGAGGACATTTGAATAACAGTTTTGCTAAAAAAAACCTACATGTTTACAAGAATTCAATAGGGCGAGGAGGAAAGTAAACCAATAACATTGTCCACCCAAAACATTCAGGTTTCGACCTGCATGATAAATTCGCTTTATACATCCAATCAATCCTTCAAATATTATCTGAAACTTTGGCAAATCATTTCTGCTCTCAGGCGAACATGCACAAATAGAGTGTACAAGAGCAAATAAATAGCTCATATTTGATTACAACATCAGCTCAGCCAGAGAGGAAAACAAAAGTATTTCTGGATCATTGTGAAATAACATGATTTTTTTAAAACTTGCCATATCTAATCTTCTTGCAATCCTATACCAACACATATTATTACGCATCGCATTGTTCCTTCTGTGGTAAAGCCATTGATTCTCTTCAAAAGTAAGTTGAGACGATCTTAAGTTGAGATTGTTATGCAGCGTTTTATTGGGGAGGGCCTACGTGCCTCGTCGATGCCCCAGCCTCAATGTAATGGGATAAGAGATATATATATTCCTCTGCTCTTACGATAAACTCCCCTTGCTGAGACTCAACTCAATAGCGACAATAAACAAATCCCAGGCTCAAATGTCAACAGAGTTTTATTGTTTGTGTATGAACGCTTTTATGTGAGCCATGCAAGTACTTTTGTACGTTCAAGTATAAAAATTTGTTGGGCTTGGGTTGGATGTTGGATACAGCTATTTAGTTATATCCAGCCGAGCTACCATTGTAAATATATTATATAGAATACAGGTTTTCAACAAAGAACAAATCATTCCATATACCCAATCGGGTAGACTGCCTATGGCGTGATATGTCAATGACAGTATACAGCCAAGCAACAGATTTCTCTATAAAACTGGGTCGCAGCATCTCTTCCGAGCATCATTCCACATCTGAAATCTGAACTGGCTGAGAAGCTACTTTAAAATACTGTTCAAGAGAAAGTTCATCCATTTTTGGCTGGCAACAACTGTATAGCATCTTTAGAAAAAAATCCATTCCGGAAGGTAATATTTGAAAATTTTCAAATCCTGACATTAGCACAATGCCTGGAGCACGCGAAACTTCGAAAGTGGTGAGTGGACTCCTGAAAAGCAACTCGGGAGCTTCCGCTGGACAGCCCATGACTGGCCGATGGTGGTATCTGAAAAGCACCTCTAACTCCAGCCAGGCATTCAGCTATGGGAATACGAATTCCAGGTGAGAATTTTATTTGGAAACTGGAAAAACTTGTTATCAACATGGAAGATTGACCCAATAGACCCAAGACATGAATAATTATGAACATATTTTGTCTCTCCTGTTATTAGAAAGTTCATTGATCCACCCAGGAGCCAGTGGAGTAGCAGCTTTGCTCAGAAAAAATGAAGTCGAATAGGTGAAGTATTTGATTACGTCTTGATAAGGATCCGATAACGGTGGACGAAAGGTATTTATTTTTTACTGTCATCATTACTGTAAACAAATGTTTACATAATTGAAAAGTTTGAGCTTCTGTCGCTGTCTTCTGTATTTACCTAAAGATACTAAATAAACAAAGTTTTTTTAAAAAAATTTCATTAGGTTGGCTGCACATCTCATTCATGTTAGCAGGACGGGAGCGCCGATAGAACTGAAGGGGGCTCTTGGAAGATTGTGTATATGGATAGATTGGTAAACTCTTGTGTAGATAACTTTGTAATACCCATAAGCATTTTAAGCATGGATTTTATGAACTTTGTTATTCAAGTAATTTTTTATTAATAAAGATAACTTTTTTTAAACCGGAACAACTGCTAATTAGTCTAATCTCAGTTGAATTAAACTTTTATTTCACTTTGATTACATAAGACATTCTGGGCATGTATGAATGGAGTTGTTTACTAAAAACTGAACGTTTATCAGTTCAGTTTGAGATCACAGTTGTCCGATAAAGCTCTCTTATCATCTCTACTTATACTTGCACAGATTTTTATGAAGTATCAAAATGTGAGCATATCTGGCTTGGATTATGATTCTAAAAATATATACACGTACATGAGTACCTAATGCAGATAACATTTATATACATTTCATAATTGAGTCTTATCGCATCTTTCAAGTAAACAAAACAAGCCACTTTGTTTTTCCTCGCTGTTCTGTATCACGTTCGCCCAATGTAAAAATGTTGAGGGTTGTGAATGGTTCATTCCTATGGTCATCATAACCGCAAGTCATATCGTATCGTACGAGCAGCTCAAAATAAAAAAAAAAACACGCGTTGAACGACTGACTGTTCCATTGTTTGGTAAAAGTTACCGCACACTGTACCACATATTGTGACACTATGTATGCACAGCAAATATAAAATCAAATGGTGTCACAAATACGTGGGATTGTTTACCGAACGTTTATAGAAACAGCAATGCTGTACATGACCAGTTCAAGATGAGGATGAGCGACTGAAGACACAATTAAAGCTTTTGGGTGCAGCATGCATCAAGGAAACAGATAAAATATGAGATTGTTTCGAGCCAAATCGAGCATGGTTTAATTTTTGACCCGAACTGAAATTCGGCATTTTTATGATCGTTGAGGCCTTAGAAAATTTCAAAAATTCAATCGATTACAGTTCTAATTAACTCTAGCTATAACTTAGAATGCTCCGTTTTGGAACAGAAAATAAAACAATGAAGGTTTTATTTTGAAAAAGGGGCAATGAAAGACGAATCTTCTTGACTTTAGAAATATCATACAAATATATTATTCCAATAAGCTTTTCGGGTTTGTTATATTTTGCCATGTTTCAAATTTGACTTGTTTCTTGGATTCCAAACTGCCTTAAGCTTTAAACGACCTAAAATACACACCACTGCGCTATGTAACAAAAATTAACAAATATAAGTTGTCATTTCTTCATTCTAGCTCAAATAGAACCATGTTGAAAGGTCAGTGTTACGTTCCTAACTATCAGTGTGCAAATTTTGATCCATGGTTTACTTAATTTGGGCGCAGTTTAATTTTTGAATCAGAAAAATCCTCGGCATACTCCATGCATGTAGAGTTGGAACATTGATGATTTTATGTACTTTAAGTCATCTAGCTAACATGCAGACAGTCAAGCCAGGCCCAACTCGGATAAAGCACAACATGCAAAAAATGATTCTTGTATATAGATTTTCATATTTGAAAAAATGAGATTTGAAAATACTAATCATATAACTAAAATGGGTTTGAAAGTGCACGTTTTAATACTCTTAGAAAATTAGGTATCATTTTAAACATTATTATCATTATAATTTTAAACATTTTGTTCATTTTTAAACAAGCGAAACACGTAACTTGTATTGTAAATAGCAGCGTATAATTAATTAACACCAAATAATATGATATAGACTTCATACAGCAACCTTAGACATTTCCCACTTGCTTTGATGCCCACCCTAAATTTAAAAAAAAAAACATTATGACTAAATAAAGGAAATGATCAAGAAATTTGCTCCTAGTTGTCTGAGAGAAATCAGTTGGATTGTAACTCACCTTTTCTGCATCCCTATTCACAAAATCGCCAAATTACAAGAAATTAATATGTATCTGAATTTCTGTAACTGATGCATACTATTATATAGTTAGTAATTCAACAAACTTACGTAAGCGCCATTGATACAATGTAGAACCTCTTTCCATGGTTCGCATGAAGAGGATATATTCAATTGATTTATGTCAGGAACTAGATAGTATCAAATTTTGTTAACAGTTTTAAAAATAAATTGTCGAAAACATTAATTTGTGTGACAAATTGTTTTCTTCTTACACTTCGCTTGACATGATTTCATCTCCTGTCTGATCCTAGAGTGAGATGTCCTTTCGGCGTCTCTTCGGTGAAGATCCGTTTGGTCAAATACTATCTTTACAAATGCTTCAACGTCAAATACTATCGGGTTTTGGGGGTTGTCATCTAAGCGGTACAAGGCCGTGTAGTTTCGCAGAACACAAGTTTTTGCGCAGGTACCCTAATAAATGAAATTAAAATGATAAACGTATCATATCGTATTTCACAACAAAGTATTCTTACAAACTTTCTCATTTAAAAATAGTGCCTGTTTACCGACTCGGTTTCGTTACGTTTGCATTCTTTCCAGAGCTTAGCATTTGATACTCGACTTTCGGGTTGTGGGCTGCGGACTGGAAAGTGACATTCAATGTAAGGATAAGGGAACCTGCTATACAAAATCTTATAGCGTTTAGTCTCTTCTTCAGAATCCAGACACTGCAAAAATTAAAGGTTAACATACGATGATACAATCAATTAGCAATTTAGCAAATTGCTTATGCAGAAAATAAAAATAAATGCAGAATAATTTTAAAGAAAAAATATGTTACCATAACAGCAACTGCAATGATTAGCAGCGCTCCAGCTACCAAAAAATTAATTTTTGACATTTTCTTGGATTCACTTGGACTGACTTGGATTCACAATGTTACCTATTCGTTGCAGAATTTTCATCTAATCTTTTCTTTGCAAATGTAAAAAGTGCTGCTATTACTTACTGTAATCAGTTTTAAACTGTTAAGATCTTTTCGCTTTTGACGTCAATTGCGCTATCGGTATTTCATTTTTCTTTTTCATCACATACAACTAAACTATTTCGCCTTAATTATTCACGTCATTTATCTAACATTCACGGCAATCACAGTCAAAATTTTCCGCTATAATCTTCGCCAATTCCATTGATTTTACTGTGCACAGTTGTACAGTAATCGGATTAATTGGTCATGCTGGTTACAAATTAAATTTTACTGTCTTTACTCATATGAGAATGCCACAAACTTGAATAGTCAATTAATAACTGCTTTATTGTTCTTGGCATTAGCGTTAGCGGCAATTATTCCGAATAGTTTCAATGATATTATTTCCATCTTTCCTTTAATGAATTTTCAGATATACATAGATGCTTGTGTATTATAGCTTTTTAAAAAGAAGTTCATTATTAATCATCAATAAATTTGAAAATCCTGGAAAGTTGTACAATGAGAATCTGTTTGTACCATCGATGTACTGAAGGATGAAGCTATGCTAAAATAGTTATGATAGAGCAATTTAATATTGATACAAATAGAATTTGTAGTAGATAGTATAAGAAATACGATATAATGGTAACAAACCTTTTTAAACAAGCAAGGTGTCATTGTAATTTACTCGCCATTTAGCTTGTCACGAAAAGCCAATTCGATAACCTTTCCATCGAGGGTCATAAGCCTCGTTTTGGTGCCACTGCCAGACTTTATATTTCGATTTACCATTGACTATTCTAGTCATCTCCATTCACGGTATATTTAACATGCTATAATGAATGAAGATCATCTCATATTTCATTATAAATGACCATTGATCACATCACCCCAAGCAAAAGAACAAAAGTATATACCTATTAGGCTATTACGTCTACGCTCATAAACAAAGGGAAATTCATTATAACCATCGCTCACGGCTTCACATGCAACCTTTCACTGACTCACTCGACTCCTAATTCAGATTAACTTGTCACCTCAAAATTAAAATAAAGTTGTCCTCTGATTGATGGGATCGGAACGCACATCATGTATGACTACAAATACATCTCTACCCTTCCCCTTCCTAAAATCCCTATCTATTCGCATCCATTTTTTGCAACCACATAATAGAATGATGACATTTGCGAGCTTCCATTTTTTGCCAAGCACAGATTGTTTTCTACATTTCAAACCCACTCTATCCCTACTTCAAACAAAGCAATTTTGTAAATTTTAATTCTAATCAATGAACTAGAGGATTTTTTTTGCTCGCATGTAACCAAAAGCATACTTCCTCTCGTCCTCTCTGATTAAAAAAATACAGCTTCTGTGCTGATGTACATATTTGCCAATGATTTTTTAGCCCAACACTAGAATTGTCAGAAAATATATATATTTTTTATGCATTTTTTTCCTCATGGATCAGCTTTAGCATTGGAAATTTAAAAAATTCAAAACCCCCCTTAGGACAGCTTGCATCGGCTATTCAGTCAGTATTTGCGTGTCATCGTTTGGTGCGACAACAAATCCAAAATAGCATTCCGGTTCACTCAACTGTCATATTTATTTGATGCACTTTTTCATTAAACAAAAGCGTCTATCGATTCACCTACTTCCAGACGAAATTATAGGTTAGTCACGATAGCACTACTGAAAGTTGGTGTGGCTCTGTGTGCAAAATATAAGACCACTTATATAACTTCGTGTTTCATTCCGTTGGACTGCGTCAATTTTAGATCGTTGCCCTGCTATACCCAAAAAATTATCAGATAGGGTTAATAAAACTCTATTGCTATTCTAGCATCAACTTTAGCGAAACAGTTCAATAAATGATAGGCATAATGGGAGGTTGCATAATAATATCGATTTCTATTTTGAGCAAATCTTGCTTAAAGGAGAAGTAGAACGTGCTTCAAGCCTCTGATGTATACAAAGAACAAAGGAGAATAACTGGAATAATGTTAAATTAATTCGGCATTGGGTAAAGCCTGTGTCATTTTGAAATAATTATATTAGTTAACGTAATATTTGTGGGGTCTGGTTAGTTTCATAAACCCTCGATAGGGATTAGTGATCGCTAGGTATCGATCAATTGTACAATTAGTGCAAAAATTATCATCGCAGGAAAAGGATCATCAAAATCAGAAGAAAGGGGATGATGGAAAACCCACGGGATAAATTGTTGTCGCTGTTGACTTTGTTGATTGTGCTTGTTGGCAGTGTCAGTGCTCATGTGGGTTTAACATTTCCGCCAGCCAGACAGCTAGATTTGGACTTTTTAGATTATGTTCGGACCAAAGGACCATGTGGGATGCCAAAAGGTATGATAAATGGGAAACAATGATTCTATTTATTGCAAAATTTGTATTATAAAAATCAAAAGTTGTTTCTCGAAAACTAGGAAAGTTGAGGACCACATTGATGGCCGGTTCTACAATGAACGTGTCATGGCATCTTGCCTACCCACATCGGGTATGCTATATATATGGTGATTGGGGATTATATTAAATGCAACAAGTTGTATCTTCATCATTTTCTTTCAATATTTAAAAAAAACTAGGGTGGATTCCGAATCGAGCTCCTCGATAAAAATGAAGCCTTTCTAACAAAGCTGTCAGATCCTGAGTCTTCAACTTCACATGTCAATGGAGACCCGACGTATATTTTTATTAAATTGAAATAATAAAATTTTCCATAAAAACGGAGACAAATATCATTCATATACACTATTGCGATTTTTTATAAATGCAATTACAGGGCCCAATGGCACACAATAAAAGTTCCAGAGACCCCATGTGAAGACT
>JAQGAH010001764.1:0-11489 GCA_034696885.1 Lepidocyrtus paradoxus
TAATCAGCTGACACATATATGGAAATTGAGAGGACGCAGCTCAGCTGCGTTCCTCTCAATTTTACCAGAAATTTATTCATGTTGTTATTTTCATGAGATGGTGGATTATCATCTGGTCATTCGTTATATATGCGAGCTGCAATATGCCGGTGCCTCTGTCAGAGAGAATTATTATGTAGTCGTGTGTGACGCGAAGCCTATTTTATTGCAAATTCTTGACTCTGTCACAAAAGATAAAATAACTTTAGAGCGGAGCCTGTCCAGTCTTGGCTCGGCGGGAGAGCCATAATCCGAAAGGAATTGAGCACGGCACCACCACCACCACCAACCCATCGGGTATATTAATTAAAACCCGGGGAAA
The DNA here is from genome assembly GCA_034696885.1 of Lepidocyrtus paradoxus. Taxonomy (NCBI): domain Eukaryota; kingdom Metazoa; phylum Arthropoda; class Collembola; order Entomobryomorpha; family Entomobryidae; genus Lepidocyrtus; species Lepidocyrtus paradoxus. Next base: position 362 of record JAQGAH010001764.1, read on the forward strand.
ACTTACCAGCGTAATTGAAGCTAAACTTAGCATATAGACTTGGCTTGGTTGCCTGAAATGGGAAGACAATAAACTGGAACCACTCTACAAGATTGCACGTCCAGAGAAACTCACTTTTAGTCCGCTGACGGAGCTCAAATTAGTTTCTATTACATAATAAAATAAACAGCTCGAGCTTCTACCCTCCACACAATGTCCTTCACTTTCATGACTTAACTCAATTTAATAACGGAGGAACAAGGGCAAAAGATTCTGGAAATATGGATCGTTCCCTATTATTTCCTTGACCGTCCTATTCTTTTGGCAAGCCACCAGTGTCCACACTAGAACTAAATGGAGGGCCTCTCATCCTCATCCTCAGAGTCAGTCAGAAAGCCCAAAGATCCAAGGCGGAAAGAAGGGGAAAGTACTATGCTTGTAGCTTGTCCTGGGCTGCACATTTGCGAAAAAAATATCGCTCGAGCTTTCATATCCCTCATCCTCCCATTGGTCTTTTTCTCTCCTCCATTATTATGTATATTACGTGCCTACTTGGAATGCTGGGATGGAAAGGGATACCTTTTGTGCTTGGCCAACACAAGCCAAAAGGAAGCCCAGAAAAAACGATGAAAAAACCCGTGTGGAGTGGGGGGGGGGAATGGGAGGGAAAAAAGTGAAAAGAATGAATGAGAAGCGTCATAAAAAATTTCGTATGGAGCTCGTCTCATAGTATTTGCTCTAGTTCATTGCAATTTTTGCACAAGCACATCCATACACACACCTTTGTTACATAAGTTATGTACGTATTCATCCCAATAAAAGGACTATTCTTCTTGGATGAGTTTTAGACTCTTCAGGACTTGGCCCACCGGTATGGTCCAGGCTCCAAAAAAAACGTTAGCTATAAAACCGCTATTATCCCGAGCGAAAAAAAAATAAGAAATGCTGAAATGCACTATTTTTTTTCTTTCTCTGAAGATAGTTGGGAGGGAAAGCAACTGTTCCTGAGAGACTTTTTCTTTTTTCATTCGCGTCAAGAAAGACACCATTTTGGGCTAAGGGTTATCATCTCAGATATATCCCTCGCATAATCCACCTTGCTAAAAGTCATTGTGGAAGTGGATGAGCAAGTGAGAATGATAAAAACTAACGTTTACTCTGGTGAAAGGGATTGGGAGCTGATTCATCATTGGGAAGCTGAATAAACAGGGAATATTCTGGGAACAGATGACAAAAGCACTTGAGAAGCTCAAGTCTATGATTGTGATTACTCGAAATATTTGTATATCGAGGGGTGTTGATGATGATGGTGAAACTGCAAATACTAACTAGCTGGTTTTAGAAAGCTTTCTCCAGCTACCTGCTGGCAAGTATGCAGAACTCGATCTTGGGGGTACTTATTGGGAAAAGCAATTTCGTGTTCCCGGTTCGAGTTGCCAATGACGGAGGAAGAAAGGAGGATTCATGGCTGGGTGGTGGAAAGCAACCAAAATTTTAGCTAGATCAGACCAATGCTTCTCCGTTCATTCACATTTACTCCGTTCCTCTTTAAATATATAAGACATTTGATAATTTTCGTAGAAAGCTGAGTATTTGAGAGAAAATTGTGGAAGATAGATCATTTTCAGCGTACGATCTAGCTGGCACTCATACGCTATCTCATAGAGTCAGCCATTTTTTTTCTTCGACTACCTGGCTACTTGAGTTTCGCTTGAGTTGCACTCTAGTGCACTAAACGACTTCAGATATGGAGACAAGGATGAGGAAGAATATCAGCAGGAAAATGAGGATTTATGATAAATGATGATTCAACTGTTTCTTCTGCACATTTTATGAGCATATTGGGAATGACTGCTCATATTTGTATCTATACGTGCCCTATCTATATTTTCTCCTCCAAATTTGGTATTTGTCATATATATAGTCCTGTTATTCCCATTTAGAGTCAAATGTGCCGAAAAGCATCATCTGTAATTGGGACATCATCATCAGGAGCATTATTTCATGCTCCACTGATTTTATAGGGATTTAATTTACCGTCCTTGTCTCTCTGACTGGTGATGAAGGAGAATGCAGGAGCTGAGTCTAAAACAGCCAATGTTGAACTATTGAGAGGAAACAGAGATGAGGACTCACAACTCACATCCCATTCATAGGTCTTAATTTTGTTTAGCGTCCGATGGATTGAATTTATTTTTGAAAAGTAAAGAACCCCAAGGATGAAAGAATTCATATCTATTCCTATGATTTGTTTTATCAGGGTCATTTAAAAAAGATAAGGCCGTTGAGTTGTTCATTGCAGAAAATTGAAGTTCAAAAGGCTACGTTGGTACGTGCCAGTCAGATAGCTGCTTTAAAAGGAAAATGTTAAACAGGATGAGAGCAAGTCCTCTGCTGTGAGTGCTCTAACCTGTGAGGTTTTTTTTGCAGATGAAATGAAATGCTAATAAGCCTTAGCGTTCCATTCGATTAGTTTTTTTTGCATGTCCACACTACATATTTTTTCCCCGACAACGCACTACATTAATCATAGGATCAGGAACATGAGCAGTTCAAACATTCACCCAGCAATAGATCATTATCAAGTAATAATGATTTATTATGGTTATGGAGGAGACACATGTACAGTTTGCAAAGCCCTTTTTTCTTCTTCAAGACAAAATCAGTCAGTCAGATTGAAACAATTAAGAAACTCTGATCAATGGGATGCTCATTAAGCTAATTGTAATTTTAAAACGATAGCACGAACCCACCTAACCTCTGACGACGATGAGGTTGGCTCATTAAATCCAACTGAGAAATATCCTTGTCTAGATCAGGCCATGAGTGGATAATATCAATTCTAGAAACTTCAATGTCCATAATATACCTAAAATATTCGCTAAAACTTAGGAGATGCTGACGAAGCCATGCTGAGTTTGGAGATCACGTAGAAGCCCTAACGCACGGGATGGGACCTCCAAGTGTGCCAAACTATAATATCCCGCATGAACGGAACTAACAAATCTCCTCATGATAATGATGAGTCAACCAGACAAAGAGGGCACCTAAAACCCAACTTATATCAAATTAAAAATTACGGATGGGTGCGCCCTCGCCATTCCCATCAGCCAGTCTTTCCTATACTACATCTACACCTATCCCATCACAATCACATCTTCTTTTTTTTCATTCAAAACCCAAACTTGTCATTTTACGTGCTGCACTCGCTGTTTTTTTTTCTTCATCCAATTCTTGAAATAAAACAAGGAGACTCGCCCATCATTTTAAAATCCACTCCATCCACCAAACAGTAAAATATCAACAGGCTAGGGAAAAAAATGAGTTGTCATTGTTTGCCAAACTGATATTTGCGCTGTGAACGAGTATCGCGTTACTTCCGCGAGCCCATAATCACCATCCAAGCAAAATATATGAGGATTGTTTGTGGTCAAGTCACGATTCACATCACTGTTGCTGATATTTGGAGGATCATCATTGGATCATGAGTTCTTTAGCAATGGGTCATAGTCAGGTCATCATATGCGACATGGGTTAGATGAGATGATTCATGATCAGATCCCTTCTATTTTCCAAGCCAAGCCATATTTGTATATTAAAAAACATAAATATCCACAATAACTACGAGAGAAGAGGGGAATTAGCATATTCATATCATTATCATCACAATGAGAGCAACACGCAACATTAGCTACTTAGCATTTGCGACTCTGCGATCCATTTTTTGCATATTCATGCAATAAAGTGTATTGACGGCAATAAAAGGTTGGATGAGGCGACATTTTTGCAGCTTTCCAAGCACCAAATGAAAAAAAAATATAAATATTGCAGTTGTTTTTTTAACTTGACAGTGCATCACGAAAACACTATAAATGCGCATCAATCATTAGCGAGACAAGCTGATGGATGACAGCCACCATGTGGTAATGATCTTATGTTGAAATAAGGTGATTTACTAATTCAATCGTGAACAGGGAGAGAAGAAAAAAACTTGTTCTGGTTTTGCCAATTTTTTTTTCATTCTAGTCCTATCATCTGTATATGCGGCGTGGGGAACAGAACACACTCTTATAAAGTCAGTGGGTAAATGTGAATGAATAAAAAATAAGGAGTTTTTATTAAAAAATTATAAAAAAGTGGGTGAAACTGAAGGTAGATACTTATCAAAGCTTTCGATTAAGTAGGAGTTCAAGATGATAGATCAGATGTCAACTTACCTTCACTTTTTTAGAATGTGGATTAACCACCTGAATCGTGTCATCTGGCTCGGTTCGCCATTCGTTCTTTTCTGGCTTGAGTTTCACACTTGCCTGCATTATTGAATAGGTGGGGGAACTCACTCAACTTGTAATTTAGATCGAAAGGGGGTATAATTTAGAAGGAGACTTTAATTGGGGGAGGAAAACCAATTTAATTTCACTCAAATACTTAACAATGTATGTAGACCTAATTGGTTTGATCAAAATTTATTTGCGAATATGCATTTTTTTGGTCATTTATTATTGCATGTGCGCTACTTTTTAAGCTCTCTTCGCGATTTAACAAGTCTGTTGTGTGGAGAGCTAGACGCTTATTGAGCGGTGCACAGACTGATATCAATGACATGAGACATGAATGTGACATTCAGAATGTCTGTTTGATATTCCGCCAACTTTTTTACATCTATTTTACGACAATAAGCGGAGCAACTGTAATAAAATGGATGAATATCAACTTATATTTTTTTTATAGCCAAATGGAACAGATCCGTGAAAAAGTTTCTCATGGACAAACAAAACTCATCTATTTTTCCCCAAAGCTCAATTTTCCCCAAACAATGATGATGATGATGGGGATGGTATGGATGGAGGATGAATGACACTGGAGATGTGACTTTCTGGTTGGATCTTCAACGCTGATGATGATGATAATGTTGATGATGTTGATGATGACGAGAAAAAGTAAACATTTCAAAGTAATAAAAAAGTCTGTTTACTTTCCAAGTGTCGAGGAAGCAAGTATTTTCTGGAGATGTTCATGAGTTGGGAAAAACTGGTTGAAGTGGAGGTGGAGAGTCCACACATTACAATTGAGTCTCGGAGGCTTCTCGTGAAGAATCAAAATGAAAAGGAATTTCTGTTCAAATAAAGAAATTAACTGGAACTTGAGAAAAGTGAAATGACACTGAAAGCCCATTCAATGAATTGGATTTATAAGCCTCTTTCAACCCATCTCAAATGAAATGGGATGGGGACTCCCATTGTGCTGGAAGTTTATACTGCACTTTGAAACTTTCTTGGTGAAATTATCGAATCGTCAAGTAAGTGCCACTTTCAAGGGGGAAAAACTTACAGAAAACTGTAATGAAACTGATATATAATGTCCTCAACAGATCTTTTAGTAATGAGCAGATGTCTTTCTCACAAACTAATGAAATTAAGAAAATTTTAAGCACGACCATAGGTACACGCCTGTGCACAACACACTAGAAAGTATTTTCACTTTTCTATCACCACCACCACCACTTGCCGGTTGAAAGTGAAAAGCAATTTGAAAAAATCCCATCTAGCCAATATCATAAATGAATTTGTATCGGACTCATTGCAGCTTTTAAAATAAACATGAAATATAAAAGCTCATCTTCCACATCGCATCGCATCGTCAGCATCTAAAAAAGAATTTTACCTACCATATCCCACACCACTTATGTCTGTATGCATATTATATATATATTTTTGGCTCAGGAATTCCCCCGCTACTGATGCCACATAGGAGTGACACTGCCACAGGAGGAAGAAGCTCCCATTTTTCTTTCCTCCGCGAAAAAAAATCATCATTTAGATCACATTTTCATTAGCCATTACTTATATTACGTTGGAACAACATGTTCGTCATACTTTGTCTCCATTTTATATAGGTCAAACCCATTAATATTATTTAGGAGAAAATGCAGCTCATAACAATATATCTATTCAGGAGAGCAGAGTACAACAAACCAAAAAAACCGGGATGGGATGGAGATTGGAGGCGGAAGGAAGTTAAAAGAATTATATTTTTTGAGGGAGGTGGGTTGGCTGAGCAACACATTGGAGCGGAGGGGAGATATGAAATCTTTGCAATTTGCAAAGACAGATTGTGCAGTATGATCATACAGCATGCCGCAGCGGCACACAAGTCATTACTATTAAGGAGAGTGTCTTCGTTTCTAAAGGAGAGGGTGACGGTGACACCGATAGATAGTTATGCTTGTTACGGGTGTTATGCTAAATGTCGAAAAAAAGTTGGCAGGCTTTATGAGACTATGGAAGGAGTTCCTAATTTCTTAAATATAGTATAAGAAGAGCATAAGGGGAGAGACAAGGGTGACAGAAGCAAGGAGGAAAAGCACATGGCCCAATGTCGCATTTGCCATATATCGGTGGCTTTCCGTTTGACGATCGTTAATCGAGCTGTAATATGTCGCATAATGCAGTTTTGAGAGATCCACATGTAATCTGTGGAACACCTAATTCCCCTGTATCATTTGTAGGGGTAGGATGAGATGACTATGAAAGCGAGAAAGAAAAATTATGTAAGAGGGTGAACAAGTTATTTGCTAATTTTTACAATGTTGCTTCTCCCTCTGTGTGACTATAGGACTTGTGCAACGAGTGATTGGCAAGCAGAGATGGGTACGAGTTTATCTTTCCTCCGCTCTAATTACGATGAGATCATGTTCATATTGATCATTATACAAAATTAAAGTCACCGAAAGTTGTGTAGTCAACTAATTATGCTTAGTCAATCTCAAGCAAGTGCAGGTACATAAAGAACAACTGAACATTGTTCGATAAGTTTAATTAAGTTTTTTGCTTGGAGTAACCTATCTAATTAGTGTCATTCTTCTGTTCACTGGATACTGGATACACTTGGAACAGAGCATAAAACTATTTTGGAGCTGCTTTTAAATTAGACGAGTACAATACAGCAAATAAATTCCATACACAGTTAGAATTTAATTGACATACTTAGATAATACCTATGACAAGTCTAACAGATTAGCATGTTTATCTATTGAAACGTGGAAAATTTCTTTAGAAAAAGCCATACAACGATGTGTTATGACAAGAATTATCCGAAAATTTATTGCTCATGCAGATCCATATGTTGAGCAAGCCGTTCTCAGAATGCATCGCTGCTTGTAAACTTCATGAAAGTCAACGTGAGTTGAATGAAGTCAACACAGATAATCAATAGTGTAGGATGTAAAAATGAAATCCTGGCATGGTTCCCTGGACTCATCACTATCACCCACCCCCATAGAAATATCGCTTTAAGCACATCCGCCTCAAATAGTTTGAATGAAACGCGTGGTAAATATTCGCAAATTGAATTAGCATTATTTAGAAGGTTCCATAAGGCAGAGAATGTACGACAAGATTAAAGTGACAGAGATTTGAGGCGCGGATGTTGGAAATATTGGAAAGCTGGTATTTTGATGAAAAGGCACGCATTAGGAATCGGAAGTTCTTGTTTCCTACTAAAAAAAAGTGCGATATGATACAAACACTATTAGTGAAGGATGGAACGCAGAAAGACTCAATAAAGTTGCAGTTGTGCTAGACAAAGAGGGCCGCTTTAAATATCAGAGGGTTTCGCTTTATCTATCTTTTCACTAACAAGGAAGTTTTGAGCACCTGTTTTCTCAGTTTAATTGATTTATAATTGCAATTAACCCTGAAGATTTTAACTATTCGGAGATCGTGAAAATCAATTTTTAACACATTCTAATAGTTTTAATCATCAAACAAGAACCTGATGTCACTCTATAATTAAAATTTACAATTTGTTATATTTTCACCGTTGAAGTTAACCATTGTAAACTATTTTCAGTCACCCGATTTGAGAAATGGTTAAAACAAGTGAATAGTGTGAAATTGGCATTGGTTAACTGTAGCAGACATGAAATGAGCCAACCATTACGGTTCGATTTTACGTTGTTCACTTAGAATTCCAAATTGGCCTTCCTTTCAGTTTGAAAAATTATCGCGATGATGTATTTATGATATAATTTGGGTTAAAAATTTAAAAAATCAATACAACCTATTGAAAATATGTTTTTTAGGTATTCTGTGTTAGCAATTGTGTTTGTATTCAACCTTATTTTAGCAGCGCAATCTCTTCAGGAACATTGATGTAAAATGCTGATTTACAATGACTATTACTTACCTTCCCATTTTCTCCTTTATCGTCCCCATTCAGCTCCTCACTGATGGAATCTTCCTCGTCATCACTGTCATACGCTTTGTATTTTGAATTACTCATTTTTCACGACTCCAAAAATGGGTTCCTCTCACTCAAATCTCACTGCAGCGTAGGACAAAAACCTGTACTTGATCCGAATAGCAATAAGCTGATGATCCTCTTCCGAGCTAAATCAAGGATTACGTCCACGTTCTACATCGACACACGAAATTTACATAAGTCAACCCACCACATCCGGCTATCCCGCAAACAATATATCCCAAAAAAATGTTCAGTTATATTGATTTTGCGTTGAATCGAATCGGTATCTGGTCCAGAGCTTTTCTCAGAAAAAAGTCCTCACGCGACTCGACCCATATCCATTCGCACAGGAGCAAACCCAAACTGTCTATTTTACTCTAACTAGAGTAAATATTTCAACTACAGCGAAAGCTATTTTTTCATTAACTTTCTTCTCCCCATCTTTTTCATATGATCATCATCCAAAGGGCATATGCAAATCTACATCTGTATCTCCCAACATCAGCATCATCATTAGGGATACTTGCCGTGACTGAGGATTTCCCAAAAAGTGTTTCGCTCCCGTCACATCTCATCCTTCTGTTTGAACTGCACCGAAATTCACAACAGCTCCCGAAACGCCGCGTGCACTGCACTCCCTTGCATGGGAACTTTCTATCCACGACTAGATCTATATCTCGAAAAGCCCAAGCCATTTGTTACCGTTGACTTCAGCCGACCTCCCCAGCTGTCATCTTATCTTACCTATGCGCTTCCCCTGTTCCATCACGTAGGAATTATGAAGAGCCCGATGCTTCCCTTTTTTTCTCATCTGCCTGCTTGGGTGGAGTGAAAATGCATTACGCAAACTAATTCGCGAACTGTCTCAACTGTTGCCGTACAACTGGGAATGGAAATGTCAGCATTTGCAGAAAAGTGAAGCTTCCTCCACGAAATTAGGATTGTTATCGTATCATCGAGCATGCAACATTTACTAACAGCTTCAACAGATTTGGGATTGCTTTTGTTTTTGTTTTCATGACTGGATGGCCATGGCTTAGAAGGGAAAATGAAAACATGAAATTTTTTGACTTGATGATAGTGACAGGGGAAGGATTCTAAATTAGCCACACACATAGTCTCATAAAGTCATATGAAAGCTTAGTCTTGAGGAAAGTGGCCTGAGAAGAACTGAGACTTTCTTCGTGCCAAAAGCCATCCATCCACTGAAGATCAAAATGTGGAGATGCCAAAACTTGTGGGAGAAACATACCAGCAATAAAAGACAGAGACACTGCACTGCAGTAAAATAATCGTAAAATCAGAATTAGAATCTCATTCTTTTCATGACTTTTTTAATTTTACATTCCTCCAAGAAAATGAGATGAGGGCTTAGAAGACAATGAGTGTGGGACTATAATAGCGAAATATCTTCTCGTCAAATATTGTAAACATCATTAACACTCTTATAATAATTCCTTCCTGTTTGTGTCAAGTAGCAAAAAAATGTATTTATTTCGAGAATGGGGTTTTGCTTCATTGCTCCTTTTGTTTTATTACTGCTAATGGCGCATTGCCATGAGCCATGATTTAACAAGAGGGACAAAAAATGTAGCAACAAGAGAAAAAGGCTGTGTGTATATTTCTGTTTGTTATTTTTGAACCTTGCCAAAAGTGCACAGGCGACAAACATGCGGCTAGTTATGCCTCTGAGGAAAAAATTAATATAAGATAAAATTAAGCTGTATCACCTAGATTTTATCATTTCGCTAAAGCATAAACAGTTTAGTGGATGCTTTTCATGACCAATAAAACAGGGCTTAAATGAAGGTTTCGTAGTAAAAACAAAAGCTGCAAGTTTCTTCCTTTCCTCATAACGATTCCCCATTTACAATTATTTTCTTCTCATATCCAGATTTATGGATTTTGGCAAACTCCATTTCATTCCTTTTACTGGAAAATGATCGCTTAAAATGTGCAGAAATTAATTTGCTCGTTTTTTTCTCCTAAATTAATTAAATGCCTCAAGCATTTTCCTCTTTATCCTCTTGTCCTTCCCCCAGCTTATATGCTTTTGTCTGCCAGCCTACCACTTTGGGTTTGGCACAAGTTGATTCAAAAAAATATAATATTTTTAGCTCAAACAACACAACTAATTCCATTGTCATACCTATCTAATCCCTATGATAATGGGAAAGGAAGCTCCCCCAGTAGTTCACACTTTGTTCCTCTGCAAATGACAATATCTGGCTACCTTACAAGTGATTCCGCCGGCGGTGGCAGAAAACCATTTTTCCAGAAATATTGAACAAGGGCAACTTGTTTTTTCCCCGTCATGTGTCGTCATGCATGGCTGTGCTAACATGATAATACGAAATGGAAAAGCATAACCGTACATTACTTAGATGATGATGAAAAGGTAGGTATGCAGAAGAATCTGCACAATATGAGGAATGACAGGCAGCCGAGCAGAATATGAGCTCATAATCATAAACAAGAAGATAGCACTGAAAATTGTCTACTTGAGGCGAATCTCCATATTTATTGCATGAGTTGTGTGCATTGCTCTTTAAACTAGACTCCGACTACGACGCTCCACCTGATCACATCCCTCCCATATTTTTTTATGATTTGTTTGCTCCAAGGCATCCTTTTTAATAAAAATGTGTTTCTTTTTTGAAGAATATAATATTTTAGAAAAAAAAATTATTAAGTATTATGTAAAAAATGGGGAATTGGAGATTATAAAAGATTTGTCGCGAAAAAAAACAGGTTTCGTCTCAGCTCAATACTGTGGGATGAGCCGTGTCTCATGAGCACATAGTTATATGAAATGATGTGTATGAACGTTATAGCCCTCATATACTCATATCATTAGACGCCCTTTCTTCTTCATCTCCTCACGTGGACACCATTATCACCACCA
>JAQGAH010001765.1:0-11486 GCA_034696885.1 Lepidocyrtus paradoxus
ATGGCTATATACCAATATTCTTGCATGAAGTTACCAACATGCCAAAAATATTTTTGAAAAGGGAAAATCTTATTTGTCTTCCTTCACTTCTCCCCGTGTGTGCGAGGCTTACGAATGGCATTTTCTAAGAATACTTTTTTTAATCCACGATATTTTCTTGTAAAGTCCCTTTGAACAGGTACCAACAACAATGTCTGGGTTCGGTCTTCTTGGCTATGTATGAGAACGGAAATCGGTTATGGTATATGGACAATGGATATATGTTCGATGTTCCTATGCAGGATTTGATTTTGTTCAGGTGCGATGCTGGCTCTTGTCTCTTTGTCATAAGCTTATATATAGCGTTGCGACTTGTGAGCTTTGGGAAGCACCTTGCAAGAAGGCACCTAGGTGAATTACAGGTAATACACAGTAACAATACATGAAACACTTCTCCTTAGACAAGCAATGAGTCGAGTCGTGCATGTAATAACCGTGTAGAGCCTTTTTCTGTGCATCTTATATCATTTGAGTTCCTAAAGACATCATTGAAATACAGATTATATATGCTTCTTGGACCTATATGGTGGATTGGGCCAGTAAATGTTGAATCGTTTTGAAGTTTTAGTTGTATTTCATTCAAGTGTGATTGAGTTGAGTTGAAATAACTTCCATTGCATGATTAAAATTAAGATTGTTGGAAGAATAGTAAAAAAACGTTCTCCCCCTTTTCTATCAAATACATCGAGATTTATCGATGGAGGTTGGAGCGATGCAACGTTCCAGAAGCGATAATTCCAGTCGCACTCATCGAAATTTTTGGGTGTCACTGACTGTCACATTGGTTGCGACCACGATAATTCTTCTGACATCGAATATAGACGTAGTCAACTCCTGCAATGAAGCAGTTTGTGCCAGTATCGTTTCTAAATGCACACTTACCCAAGCCTGCAAGTGTGAACTGAAAAATTGCTCTTGTTGCAAGGAGTGCTTTGAGTGCCTCACATATCTTTATGATGAATGCTGCTCGTGCGTTGGTAAGAATTTCTCATGATAGTAAAGAGGCATTTGAGTTGCGAATTATATGAAAAATTACGGAAGTGAAGGAAATATTTCTTGTTATATTCTTATGCAAACAGAGCTTTGTCCAAAACCAAACATTTCTCATCATGTTATCATGCACAGTCAAGTTGGGGACTTGAAAGAGCCAATCGATGAGTTATTCAAAGCCCTAACTGAGGAAAAGGATATTCAGGGACGCTGGGCTACTTTCACTTATCCGATTGATATCGACCAGTCCTGGTTTATGCCGAAACCTGAGGCAGCTTCCAGCGCAAATGTGTATAGTAAGTCAATAAAATTCATAATTTCTGATGCTGTCTCAATTCGTCGATGCGATGCGAATCATTCGCAGCGAATGAATCTAGTTTTTGACTGAGAATGTGATTTTGTTTTATAAATTGAAAGTAAGTACCAACTAAACATGTATAATTTTGTTTTAGCTGTGGCTGACGGAAAAATTATTGTGGATCCATCAAAGGAGGTAGTCACCGTCAACTGCACAGTGGCTTATATGTCGGAGTGCATGCCCTTGAACAAGTGCCGTAACTCATGTCACTCCATGGGAGCATCATACTTTCGCTGGTTTCATGATGGCTGTTGTGAATGCATTGGAAGTACTTGTCTCAATTATGGAATCGATGAAAGCAGGTACGAAAATCGTCTCTTTCTATAATTTAATCAGTGGCTCTAGTCCTAAGCTTATCATGTATGTGTACTCCATAAATATAAGCAAATGACTTATTTCTTTTATCTCTCAACCTAGATGTTCTCGATGTACGATGGAAGACGATGCGGAGGATGAACCCGCAGACCCGGATGTATCGGAGAACACAGAAAGTGATACAGGAAAGGACACTTAAAACTGTCTTATCGTTTCACATTCACATATACTCTGTTTTTCGTCATGGACAGTGATTGTAGTAATATTACTTCTGTATACTCCACGATTATTTTTTTAACCAGTTTAAATAATCAGAAGTTAAGCATATAATTCTAGTTTAGGACAACATATTTTAAAACCTGTACGTATTTACCCACCAATGAAAATGACATGGAATGTGTGCAACAGTAAATAGTAGTTGAAGTTGGGCGAATCGATGAAAGTGCAAGACTGAGTAAATAATGAGACGCTGACACACCAAAAGGACTTTCAACTGTACCCCTTCACTGGACCACTTTTCCACTTTCATGGAACAAGTCATACAGCAGCACACGCTAGGGTAAATACATTTGCAACATCAACATAACTTTTACGATTTGATTTTTCGGGAAAATGAAGTGTCAGTATTATTTGTTTTTAGATGGTACAGAAAAAGTTTTCTTAGTAAATCCAGCCAAACTGTTTTCTGTCCATGTATGATTCGACGTTTTTTGTAACGTCATCACTTAAAATTAAGCGTAAAATGGATCGACGATTCCACCTATTGGATGAGATTTTAAATATTTGAAATTCGATTAGTTAGCGACTAGCCAGTGACTTAGTACTACTTTCATGGAAGCTACATGTTTCCCAACAGTTTGGGGGAAACTGAAAGACTCAAGTGGAAAATGTAACAACCAAATAAAAACATTTAGACGTGCCATAACACTTCCCTACAGTATTAATGCAAAATTGTATAATATAGATTAAACATTTGACAGAAGCCTTGGCGCAATGGTATTTTAATTCTCAACCATGTCAGCATGTCCATTTACGGGACAGCATGCAATGCATTTAATTGTTACAAAAGTACTTCAAAAGCAACGTAGAGGCTATTTTATATATATATGTGTTACTAATATTTTAATTAAATAATAATTTTATAAATACTACAATAGAAAGACATTAAGTGTCAGGTATTGATTGCTTCTGTGTTTTCTATAAGAAGACTAGGCCTCCAGTTTCATCTTTCGGGCAAATGCTTTTGTTTATGTTTATATCTTCGGACAACATTTAGCAGCAATCAAATATAATTATTTAGGATGAAGAAACTGATGTCACGAAACTATGATTTGGATTTAATTTGACTACAAGGAGTCTACAGATATAAACATGTATTATTCACTGTATTTTAAAGATTTTTGATTTTACTAGATACTGTATAGTAAATAAATTGCTTAACGAAATAAACTGTTACTGTTATTTGTAATGTATCTGAGCTAGTGTTTCCCCTCATAATTAATTCTTCTACAATATTTCTAAAAAAAAAATAATTTATTTAGGAAAGTTCTACATAGAGGACAAAACATTTATACTATGCGAGCGAACTATGGACACAAATCATTGTCGGGAAAAATGTCACTCGTTCTGCCGTTCGGTTCATCTTTCCTCCTTTTCCATCCATACTATCGTACTCAATAGGGAGTCTTATTTTACCGTGTAAATATATTGCAACCGGACCAAAGACTAGATTTAACCAAGTTCTTGATTCCTTTGTATTTGCAATTCCTTTCTTAGAGCAATCCTTATTTCTTTTCCCTATCTTGATGTTGGCCGGGTTGTAGCTCATACTCGTCGTATTTAGGAAATCCCTAAAAGAGATAATGAACCCAAATCCATCATTTCATTTTTGTTATGAACATTAGACATTTTAATTCGGCTTGAAGTCGAGCATAATCTAACCTTAGATGTAACTGGTTCCGGCAGCGCATTAACTTTTTCTGGATGATACTCCTTCTCTAGTTCCGCAGCATTTACTTTCTTCATATCAGATATAGCCTGATTTTTTAATACTTCCTCTTCTGAAGGAGGTACCTTTCTCCGGCCCCTTAGCCAGGCTATATTATAAAAATAAATTTAAAAAATCATCAAAATATAGTGCAGACAATTACTAAATCAAGAAATGCAAAAAAAAACATACCTTCCCACTCGGCTGGCAGTTCTTGATCATACTTATCGTGAACTGTGGGTTTAAACCATCTGGAGTCCTTTCTTTTCCCGACACTTGGATCTAGATTAAAGATGAATCCAATTAATTACGTACATCATAATTATTTCTCATTCTCATATTCTCTCCTTTCTTGGCTAACATAATGGATCTAATGTCACTCAATTATAGCGATTTGTCTTTTTCTCTTTTCCTTACCTGCAGGAATTTCAAAGTACTTATTTCCAAATGCGTCCTTCCCCATCAGATTCCCTTTGATTTGTCTCGGCCTCAGAGAGTTCATGAAGTTTGTCCAAATCATCTTCAAAATGTTACGTTCTTGTGGCATTGTGATCGTGATTGATTAAATTAATGCTCTTTAAATGGGGGTAACTGTTGGGCTTGAGTGTAAAATACGCTTATCTTATCGTTGATTATGCGTTTGTTCGAAACTCCAAATATCACAACAAACAAACCACAGGAACAATAACTGTCCTAGTTGTAAATATGACTGTCAACTAGCTAAAACGGTATCAGCGGCTTTCTCCTAAATAACCTAAGTACTTATCATGTTCTCGTGATCAGCAAGTTCAGATATTCAATGCAACGCAATTCTTCGGCAAACCATGTTATTTGCTTTCACCAGTGAAAGCACTTTCCCGCTATTTCTATTCACATTTTCAATGGTTCCAAATGCGTACATCCCTCATCTCAAACTCAAATGTCTTTGTCCAATTCAAGGAACGGTGCTGAAAGTTTGATGTGATTTGAGATATGATGAAAGGTGAAAGCAAAAGTTGCATGCGATTGTAATTACTTACCAATTTAATATTTATGCTAAAACCTTTCAAATCAAAATCAAACTTAAAACAAATTTTTTCGAACAATTATGAAAGTTTATTTTGTCCTCCATTTGCATTATTGTATGTAATATAATTTTGGGAGATGTGAACGAACTCATTTAAAGCCGCCTTCACCGTCATCAGTGTTATCATCCGGTAATAATAAATAATTAACAAAAAATTAAACAAAAGGAGTATAAAACATGATGATTGTTTGCCATTTGTCAACAATGACAAAAGAGAAGAGCAAGGTTCTTAACAATAATACTACGTTTTTTTTATGAAGTTAAAACTGATTCAGTTAAGGTACATGGTGGAGGGGCTGTAGTATAACTGTGCTAACTAACATTTAATTAAGGATGAGAAGTACTTGAACTAGTCCTTTCTAACCTATTGACTGAATGTGAGCCCCTACACACGTTGTGTCTTGACGGAACATAGATATAACTGTATTACAATGCTAAATTGCAATTAAATTGAACATCATCACAGCTTAATAAAAATAACATGTTGAACAACAGAACGTGATGCTTAAAAATAATCTAAATCCAACTGATTGATTTAAAGTATAAGTACAAAAGCTATAAACAAGTCGTAGCTAAATCGTAATGGCTAAAAAATATACATAAAAATTCACAACTCAATACTTTTACATAGGCATATGATTCTTGATGCAAGCAACACCATTATTTTATAAAAACTACTTAAAATAAACTATAAATTATATGTTGCAAATAAATATACATTTTAAGTGAGCTATAATTTGTACATATCAACACAAATATTTAAGCATATCTACTTCCAAAATAAAAACTTAATTATTAAAAATAAAATTTGAGATGCAAATTGTTTCACAGACATAACCTATTAAGCTAAACTATACAACATGCGAATTTATTGAACGTTCCCAGTGAATCGTACGAACCATCTCAAAATTTAAATTATTTCATAGTAAACCACAAAGCTCCTTTAAAATGAACACACCGAGAGCAGTTACGAGAAGGAGTTGAAAATAACATAGAGATAAAATTTATTTAAGTATTACCATCATAGTCAATTTATACATTTATAATAAAAGTCCTTCATTACAGCTATATTCATTTCAAATGACTTATCCAGTTCCCAACTTAGGTTTAAGGTAATGTTACTTCACACGAGTCTAGATTTTAAAGTAAGTTTGAGATTATAGCTTTACAAAATGTTACCGGTATTTCATATATAGAGTTAAAAAAACATGACTTTGTTGAAAGAGTTGGTGCACACACGTGTAATTTAAAAAAAAACTCTGAATTAATATTATCGAATCGCGAATATGGAATAATTCTCGCTAATTTTGCAATTTTCTAAAATTAAATCCAATGGAAATATCGAATTTTGTTGAATCGAATCGAATTACGCTATAATTTTGTTGTCATAAAAAATTAGAAAAAAAGTTTAATTCCTAACTATAACTGATTATGCTTAACATTTCTAGTTATACTGAATTTTTTTCTCCCTTTCACTAAACTTTGTAAACAAAGTATCCGGTTTTACGATAATTACAATATTTTAATTTCACCATTATAAAATGTTTTTGTGTACTACACCCACGTAACCAATGCTATACGACGCTTCTATAAAATATTCTCTCTCATCATCATCAACATGTCCTCTGTTAACTTACTTTTTCCCTAGGATTTCTCTTATGAATTTTGTTCACACAAACACGGCAACTATCTAATATTTATAATTTAAGTAGATCATACATCGATTTGAATAATGTTTTTACAAGAATTTCAGTACAAAATTGGAAACCTGCAAGACCTTCGAATAATAGTTTATGTATTGACTTGGAAAAATTACTGCCCAACTGATTACAGTAAGATATTGCAGTTAATTTGTTATGCTTTACGAACCTGAGCAACTTATGATGAATTTCAATTTTACTCGCTCCCCTACCATACCATATCTTTTAGCATTAGTAATTTGGGGAGATCATCAAAGGAGTCACAAATTAATCCGGGACGATAAATCGGTAATCGACATACTTTTAGAGATTAGCGAATGATTAAATGTTTCTAGCGTTATCTCATCTACCTATAGCTTACACGGAGACTTACTGGATTTAATAGCATAGCATATGACATTTGGTATGTTTGTAAATTGTAATCTGAGTTACGATGAAATCATATCTATACGATAATATTACAATTACAATTATAGTAGGAGCTGATAAGTCATAAGTGACCTGAGTGATTTCCTACCTTGGAATGTGTGCATTTTTTAGAGTATAAATTAAGTAAATTTTACCAGCTACTACACATAATTCAAAAGACGACCTTCCCTATATCATTTTTTTCACAATTTGTACATATTGAGAAAGTACCTCACAATGCATAATATTTAGCCTTAATTAAAAAAAATATAATTAAAAATGAAAACAGTACTGGAACATCTCCTCCTCTACAGTCCATAATTTATGTAGTTAGTCCTTTCATATAAAATTCCCCACCTTTAACGAGTTTTCATCACTCCAAACAGCATATGTATATAACCGCAAGGAATAAAATATTTTGAGCAAGGTGAAACAAAACCTTGATTTGATATCTTTTTTGCTAAGGAAGTGTCGCTGCATCGTCGGATCGACGAGAGTGAATTTACGATTAGTTTTTCCCTACTTGAGATTCTGAGATATACACACATTTACCTAGACTGCAATGCAATTACGTTTAAAGTTACCTACGTATGCCTTTAAAGATCTGCTTATTAGTTTTGGACGAAACATATATAACATCAATATAGATTCTTGCCTTCGTTTTGGTTAAATGCTTAGAGATTAAATGTAAACTACGCGAGAAATTAGTGTAGACGCAAAACACTCTTAATGAGATCAAGTGTTGGAAATGGTGTGGAGACAGTTGGGAGGAAATTAATTACAGTTACTGTCATCCTTATTTAATTTGCTTTGGTTGCAGAACTATAAACCATTTCCATTCTTTTTGTAGTGGATCCTGCTGGAGAGTTTTTTTTTCGTATTTCTGCTCCTGTACTGACAGTCTATTTGATTTCAGAAGAGTTTCTAAACTTTGTAGACAAAGTTGTGTGGTAAGCCGTACCCTTTCCTGTTTTATTGCTTCTGAGTATAATAAAACTGCGGTAGCTGATATTTCTAGATTGAGTTTGATTTGTGTGAAATCTCATCTTTACAATTTGAAACAGCGGTTATTTTAATAGCGACTCAAAGCCGTATCTCCCTCCATCAGTTAAAAAACAATTGAATGAAAGGTGCTATACCCGAATCCACCTTGAAGGTTTCGTTAATTTCAATTACTAAATGAAGTCTCTATAATTACTAGGTATGTACGTTAGCTTCGAACATGTTCATTCAGATTACAAATACTTCAAACATCCAATACAGTTTCATGTCTTCTTGTCTTAAATATACTATAGTCCTACTCAACTTAAGATCTTTGGCAGCAAAAATTATCGGTTTTATCATATATTAAAAAAATATTTAATTAAATTACCTATGGATAATGTAAGAGTGTAAACTATCGTTTTAGTTTTCATAGTGTACCATCCACATGCTGAATTCAGTAAGCTTGTAAATGTGCTTAAAAAAGAATATTATGCAATGTATAAGTTCTTGCAGGACAAGCTTCTGAGAGGAACGTTCATTCCGGGATTTGCAAAATCCCTGAAGTTGGCATCCGTTATCTTCAATTAGAGGATTTTGTTACTGTTGTAGTTAAAAATGTTTGTTCTCGCATGTATGGCACAATGCATGAGATTTACATGAAAAATGGTAAAGGTGATAAAAATATAGAAAAATTGGGAACGCTTGAGACTTCAATTGGATGTAAACGATACTCCGTTGTAATGACGATAGTTTTTTGTAATGACTTTGGAACAATTTACTGATCATCCTCCTCGCTCTCTCCTTGACCATACATGTCCGCTAGTTTGGAGAAACGTGGGCCCCAGCTATTGAGATAGTCGAAATCCTGCTCACCATCGTCAGTGGCTGAAATGTAAAATAAACAATAAGGATTTTAACCAGTGTCTCCGATTTCCCAAAATAATATACAAAACGTTCTTGCTCAAACTAAAAATTACGATATCAAAGAATACTTCAATAAACAAATGTAAAAACTGAATTCTTTCATCTTGAAAAAAATATAGTAACTGATCAGCAAAACAAAAGTAAACGTTTTTTCCAGTCGACTGAATTAATAACAGATCACAAGACAGGAATAAGGCAAAAAAGCCGGGGCAATATTTCGTTAAGTTACTTTCATGAAAAGTTATTAATATACCTCCTCCATAAGCATCAATGTCTGTTAAGTTAGCTGAAATTTACAAGAAGTCATTTTCATAGACTATCCACTTTAAAAAAATATGATTAATTGTAAGTTGAGAGATCAACATTCCGCTTTGACTCTAACACAAGTTATGAAATTAGGCTGGTTGGTCAAACATGTTTAGTTGTTGCGAATTTTTGTTCGCGTTCTAACAGTTTTCTAGCTCATAAAATATATTTCCTAAACTATTCAGCATGAACATAAATATTGGTCATGGGTTTACCTGAAGCTAAGGATGATAGCGAGCCCGCAGTGCTACCACCACCTTCATAAGCGTAATTCCTTAGGTCATCGAACGGTGGTGCGTTTGGATCATGATCAGCCCTCCGTTTGTGGTCGTCAATGAAGATGCCAACGTTGGGTTCACCTGGTGGCATTGCTTGTGGATCCGGCATTTTCATCATGTCTAATAAAATAGTTTGTCAAATGAAATTATATTATTGACTTTTCTCCTCCAAAATGCTTCATGATCATGTAAATACTTAGCAAACGGAGTAAAATATTACATGGCATTTTTGGCATCATCATTTCATGTCCAGGAGCTCCAATAGGGATTTGCAAAGGGGTGATGTCGAAAGCCGTCATGTCATCTTCGCCACCGCCTTCATCATCATAGTTGATTATATTCTCACGGACATCGTCGTCAGGTCCGGGATACTTAATTTGCGCCTCACGGCGACGATTGTAGACGACAAATACGAGTACCAAGACTATATATAAACATAATTTCATTAAGATGCAATTTCCATAAATCAGAGTACACATGACATAGTTCAAAGTCGTAAACCGTCCGGTAGTTCGTGTCGTCGTGTTATCACTGCACAGGTGGAATTTGGTTAAAAACCGGAAGTTGAATAAAAATGGGAAAAGCTATATTTGCAGAGTTGTGAATTAATTCGTGCGCAGGTAGATAATGTAGACAGGGGAAATATGCATGCTAGATAAACATCTTGGAAAAATAATCTCCCACCAGAAATGATAATTTTAAGCAATAAGTATATAACTGAATGTTGAGTGTGTGCGTATTTCCAATCGTCATCACTTACTTAGCAGGACGAGAATGCAAACAACAAGTGCAATGATGAAGTCAGTTGATGTGGTTAAGATCCCGGCAGGCAGAACCTCCATATCACAAATCATCCCAGAGTAATTTTTGGGACAAACACATTGGAACATTTGATCATCCTCCAAGTTCTTACAAATGCCACCATTACGACATGGGAACTGCTCAACGCACTCGTTGATATCGTGACATTCCACACCAACAGCTCGTGAACCCATAGGACACCTAAGGCATAGGAGTGGTGATATGTTCACGGGGAAAGGACCAGGGAGAAAAGAAACGTAAAGGGGAGAAAATAAATGAAACTTAAGTATAGAAACCCATATAGGCAGTGTGACATTTAAAAAAATCTTTATATCATGCATTTTTTTCTTCAAATAATAGGAACGTGATTTTTGTTTCAAACGAATATAGATTAATTTGAGAAAACCAAAAAGAGAACAAGACCATGTTAAAATCATAAGCAAAATCAAGCAAATCTAAAGCAAGTGTATCCAGCGCATATTTAAAAACCGGTGCAGTGTTAACTTTCCCCACAAAAACCAGCAACGTACCATAATTATTTATTACCAATTAGATTGTTACATGAGCACATGTACCTCTCTACATCAAAGGCGATTTACCTTTCATGGCGCTGTTTTTGGGACTTTGACGCGAACTACAGGCGTTTTACATTTTTTATTTAAATATTAATATGATTATATAAAAGCATCAACGACAGCGCTCAATCATGAGACTTACTAAGGATAATGAGGAGACAGACGAGTATTGCAGCAAGAGCTCCCATACTCAAGGTCAAAATCTGACCATCTTGGAAGAGACTACAATCGATTCCCCAATACCCTAAAAAAATTGCAATGCGCAATTCGCAACAATTCAGATTAAACACAAAACAATTTTGCGTAAAAGTTTTTCCTACATTGCGAGTTTGTTTGGGTATAACCAGCCACGCTAGCTATTATTTAACTTACCAGGAGGGCATTCGCAGTAGAACCTATAAGGAACCTCGCGATTCGAACAAACTCCGTTATTTAAGCAAGGATTGTCAAGACATTCATTTTTGTCCACGCAATTTTTCTCGTCTCCACTCATTTCCGTCCCTTCCCCACAGCTTTACACAAAAACAAGTTAAAATACAATCATCTATATGTTAGTTACGTATAAATGTATACATGGCCATAATTACAACCTCCATTTACATACATAAATTATATAATTAATATTGATAACAAAGAGCTACAAACTACTCTACTTCATTTTATCCTCAACTTTATATTTTTTTACTACTCCAAAACAAACAACGTTACTTTTTGAATCACACATTAGCTCTCTAATCCATCTAAGTATCAACTAT
>JAQGAH010001766.1:0-11477 GCA_034696885.1 Lepidocyrtus paradoxus
ATGCACGATTGTTTGTTTCGAAAGGGCAAGAGGCAAAGGATGAGATGAGAAAATCACATTTATATTCGTTCTGAGTGAAACCACAGAAAATTGTATTTTTTTCCCAGGAAAACTTTCTCCTCATTCATAAACGGCCTGCCACCGTTATAAAAACTGTTCTACCTGCTGCTCCCAACAAGCTATGGGCTCACCTATCCAGTGCTCTCTTAGATTTAAGAATATTGATATAGCCCCACATACATAATAAATTCATATAGTTTAAAATGGCCAATATGTTTATACAAGACAGCACAGTTTTCACTCTCCACCATTCCATATCTAGCAGCTGATTCATGTGGACGGCTATAAATTCCAAAAGGGGTCGTAAAAGGATTTGGCAAAAAGCTCACTCCTACATGTTCCCCCTTTTTTTTCGAAAAATATAAAGCTTCCCCCTTCATATCTGATATATGTACCCAGATACATGTCCCTGGATATATTTTATATCCTGATCTGAAGATGATGATGGTACATCTACTTTAACTTATATTGGAAGACGTGATGCGAGAGCGAGAGGAAGAAAAACTTTGAACGTTATGTTTTCCAGACACTCATGCTACGAGTGAGGAAGAGAGCTATATAGCCACCACCACTACCAAACCTGATCATCACTATCTCTTGTATTTCCCTTTTTTTCTGGGAAAGAATCTCCACTCCTCCATCCTGGTTGGTGGTGATGTGTGTTGGGCTACTACACTTTCTATTGAAGCTGCTCTAGACAAGTTATGTACTCGTACTTGTGCAAATGCAATTCCACATTTCATGGCTAGTCATCAGGCAACTTTTCACTAGCTCACACAACTTTACCCACTACCACGACGGTTTTTTTCCTGGATTTATACGTGGAAAAACGTTCAAAAAAAGTGTGCTCGCCTGTGCTTTGTGTTGTAAGTAGTTTGTTGTTGAAGAGGCTGATGTGACGGGAAGAGGGGAAAGGGAAAGTAGGAGGAAAAGTTTAGAGATTTTTTTCCCAACGCTATATACTACTCCCTCGCTTTTTTTTATACTGATTTTGAGTTTGATACTTTATTCTCCACTGTACCAAGTTGAACTCCATTTCCTCCGTAATGTGTTTGGCTGTTTTATCATCCCTTACTACCATTTTAAAATTTTCTGGAAATGGTTATTCCCCATCATAATTGTTTTCCCGGGTATATTCATCGCTCCCTTAGAAAAAAAAGTATTTTTTCAGGATAGAATAGCCTCTTGGGTCCAGCCAAACTTTTTATTCTGCTGAAGGATATGATTGTGCTTGCTCTTCATCATATCATATCGTAACTACAGTGAAAGTACAGTTGAACTATGGGGAGAGTGGGAGAAGCGGAAAAATAAAATAAAATTGATGGAATTTCTTAATAACCCATAAACTATTTATTACTCACTTATATCTTGATGATCACTTCCATCCAAATCGATTCATTTTCCTAACGAGTTTATAGGATATCATCGGTCCAGTCTGGCTGGGAATAGACAAGTCAACGGATATAGCTTTTTCAATCTCACTTCATCAAAATAGGGTTGTAAATCAATATTCTAGGATTTCTGCTACTGCTCTAGATCCAACTGGGAAGAGGAGGAGAAAAAAAATGAAAAGAAAATATGAGCTACGAGGATAATACTTTCCCATGTGTAAATAAATACGAAGAGGACAGCGGAAATTACAAAGAATGTCAATGAATAAGTGAATATATTTCTCTCTTCCCTCCTCACAAATATTTCAAATGGGGTATTATCCCCATATATATTCCCATATCTCTATCTCCCAAATAGATATTTATACTTATTCCATTGCTTTAGCTCAGCTCATAAAGCGCATTTTTCACTATTTACCCCGTCACCCTTAGCTCAGGAATACTCTCAAACTGCTATCTAATTCCATTCACATGTTCAGTTGAAGAGAAAAAAAGGATAATATAGTTGTGCCATAAAAAAAAGTAAGATATCTCCCCATCCCCGATAAACATTAGACTACAGAGGGAAGCCCAAGTAAGGAGAAGAAGCATCAAGTCTCTTCACGTCCTTTTCTCTCCAGCAGCCAACTATACCTAAAAAAAGGGAGAAAGAAAGCATTGTTTCTTCTTCTATCCTTTAAGCCATTTTCTTCCTCCTTTCTCCTCATCCGAAGGCTTCTATCGACTAGATATTATTTTTTTTGTTCTATATTAACCGGTAGAATTTATGCACTCCTCCCATTCCCCCCATTTCTTCACATAAAGATTGAACGTTATTCCACGTATAAAAGTGTATTATCCGCGAGCTCGCTCGTCTCCTCAACTCTGATTCTTGACCTGTGTATTAAGTTTACTGTGCACTTGAGCCAACCACATGAGAGTGAATAAAGACACATTAGACGAGTATAATACTCATATTATATGTGTTTTTTCAAATGTCCTTTTCCTTTTCTCTCGCTGATCCTTGACTCTCGTTTTTTGCTGGGGAAAGCCACGGGAGAAAATTTAATCGTCGACTGTGAATACATACTCCCGTCGCCTGATATATAAGAATGTTGGGGTGTTGATGATGATGAAAGCGGTGGCTTATAGACAGTGTCACTTTTTCCACTTGCGCTATTCATTCAAGTGAGAGAACGACGCATTGACCCAAGACCACTATTTCGACTTGGTATTTTTGCTAGCATTGGTCTTTGAAGTATTCTTTTCCTCGTTGGATCTTCTGTGGAAGGATGTTGCTAGCATTTTATTCTTTTTGCCTGTGATATTATTATATTTTATGTGAAGTGATCCTATTAGTGTGGTTGATGTATTGGGTTAGTATTAAGTTACTCCACGCTCATCCGCCTCTGAGGTCACTGGAATGGGAATGAAAGAAGAAAGGGAATATCGGGAAGAAATCCCTCCACATAGATAACTAGCTCTTTGTTGGAGTTAACGGAATCACCAAACGGTTGGTTATGCTAGGGAAGGAAATGCAACACAAAAGGCGACAGAGGAGGAATAACAGGCATATCATCATCAATATCAAACGTGTGGGCTGTCTCTCAGCGAAACGCTGAGCTGGCCGGAATCTTTGTCCAACTTTATTAGCCGTGTTTGTGAGAATCTGCTGACTAACTAGTCATTGTTTACTGTTCAGAGTTTTTTGCTTGGTGGGCATTAGCCAAGATAAAAATATGGATAAATGTGTGCATCCAAATATTTTTTGAGGGGAAACTCGCACCACATCCCACAGTGGAACATGAGGATATGGGCTTTTTCGAGCTGAAATCTTTCCATTGTCCTTTGTGAACGGAAGCTGATCTCCCATTTTATAGCAACTATCCGATTCATCATCATTACCAACTACCATATTATTATCAGTTTCTAGTAGCTGGTATGCGGAGGCAAGAGGATGCCAGCGTAATACAAAGGAGAATGAGATAAAGTAACGTGACAGGGTGTAATTTTGATGAGCTAGTTCCTTTCTAACGTGGTAAATGCAACAGCGTACAGATTACAAATACAACGGAAAAAGAGAACTGAGCACAGCTTCCATTTGTGTTCTCGGAATGGAATGGAACACGTTACATATCTTTCTTCCGGTTCCAAGAGAAGCGAAAGTGGAGGCGAGAGCGAGTTTCGGATAATTGCAATAATAATTACCGAGAGTGGCACCTAAACTCCCGATTAGGTTTATATACCGTGTTATTATTGACTATTTTGCCTGGGGAAAGAAATCATTTCCAAATGAAAGTCTCTCAAGAAGAAAAATTTAGAAAGCAGATCAAGCATGTCAGCAACAAAAGTATCACAATCAACTCTAATAGTATCCACTGTAACCGCCTTATATCTTATTACGAGTGGTAGCAGTCTCATTGGCAGTTCGAGTGAAAGCTCCCCAACAGGAAGGACTGCCAGCACTGCCTACACCTCAGCAAGTTTTTTGGTGGTATCAGCAGCCTCCGTATCAAAAGCGACAACTCATTCCTCAGCAATTGTCGTGTCCAACTGGTGGATCTTCTTCTTGGCTGCAATAATCGGTCTCACATTGAGCCTTTGTCTTGTGCTGACAATTTGCACATGTCGATCCTTCTGCTCATCCTTCACAAGCTGTGACACGGAGGTATGTAGTGATGACGAGAGTGATTCCATGATTTGCTTCTCGCAACAACAACAACATCCGCAACAAACGCTAGATCACAGCATTCCAATTAACGGCGGTGGGGGCTCCTCATCTTGCGCGACAAGTCAGCTGACGCAAATATTTGTCGGTAATAATACCCCTTCGTCGGATGGCGCATCTCAAGGATCGGAAGAGAAACAATGTCTTTTGCCCAGTGAAAGTGGGAGTAATAAGGGACGACGAATAATTGGATTGAGAACTGTTGTTGTCGATTCTTAACATGATGATCAATTTACATAAATACTGACAAACAAATTTGAGAGGGAAAAATAATGTAAAGAGCTACATAACGATGGGGTGGGCTTTTAATGGAATGAAACGGGAAAAAAAAGTTTTTTTCCCTGGTGAAAGTTTATCATGTTCTGTCGTGAATTTGCTAACCAATTATTCCCATGAGCGGTGTTTCGATCTTCATCATAGCAATACAGAGACCCATTTCCTCCCAACGTAATTTTATACTGCTTCTCGTGAGGGAAAAGCATTTTGTAATCCCATTTTGATCAGTCACCCTTCATTTTTTAAAAGAGTGAACAAAAAACTTTTTTTTTATCAAAAGGATGTTGAGGGGAATGACGATGATGATGATGATGATGGCTGTGATGATGAGGACAATGATTACAACTTTTCTCCCTTCTTTCTTTTCTCTCCGATTGAACAAAAAGTTGATGCTTGCGTAGCATCAGAGCTTATAGTGCTCAATGTTTCTCTGCTGCCATCAGAAAACTGCCACATGAAGTAAATGTGACAGGAAATGAAGCGAAGAGGAAATATAAATGTACTTCTCGAATAGAAAAAAAAAGTTGTGTAGGTGCTCATATAACTCGAAAAAGAGAAAGTATTAGTTTTCCCATACTTCCGTCATAGGTTCTCCCCCATATATAGTATCATGTGAGGTACCTTTTTTTATCCCTGCTCTACCACCTTTGCCTTAACTACAGAGGAAATATCAGGGAAGCTGGAACTTCTCCTGGTTTTTTTATTGCATTTATTTGTGTATATTCACATTGGCTCAATTTTGTCTCTTCACCTCCTCCCTTATTTTCTCACGACACTGGCAATCATATTGTCACTAAAATGATGTATACCTGTGTGTAGCCCCATATTACTTTAGCCGTCATCAGTCACTTCCCATTTACAAATTTTTCTCTCCTTCCATATATACTCCCCCCGAAAAAGCAACCGGTCAGTCCATCATGTATTATTAACTTTTTTTCGGAAAGGGAGAGAGGAGGAAAGTCGAGAAAAGTAGTGTATATCAGAGAGGAATTCCCATAGTAGAGTGGAACTATGTATGTAATAGGTAGGTAGATTTTTATCCGCATTCATAACAAAACATATCAAACATTCAGAATTTTTGTCTTGTGAAAAGAATGAAGTGAAAAAGTGATAGAAAAGTCAAGTAAAAAATTCAGGAAAAAAAAGCGAGAGAGGAATCTCAAGTTTTTTTTGTAGCCCTTATACATATACACAACTTATCTAATACACTATATAAATGACAGTTTTATAAGAGCACTCATTCACATCGCATCACTTCCTTTCTTGACAGGGGAAACCTTCTTTGTGGTGATGTAGTAGCAGTAATGTGTGGGTGGATATTGGGTTGTTGTGAGTTTGCCTCGATTAGGTGAGATTCTGCATCCAGCCACCCTGTTGGTCCATTTGTTAGCTGAGTGCACAAGGTCTACTTATTCCCATACGAAAGTTTTTCCTTTTCATGTTATGTAAAACGAACAGTACTTTCACTTTCTTTTTTTCCTGACGTGCCCAGCCATTCTCTTTTTCTCTATATTTCTTTCATCCGCTGAGGGAAAAAATGGAGCGGATGTAGGATATTCACGGTTGCTAATCCTCCCGAAAAAAAGCTCGTATGTATGTAATATCCAACTCATGTCGACTTTTCTAAGACGGTAAAGTGCAGATTGCATTGTCATCTCACATTTTCTCTTGCTACTTCAAGCCTGGGAAATTTTTAGAATGCATTCCTTTCCCTAGTTTATATTTTTAAACAAAAAAACAAACAATACAGCCCCAAATAGATAGCGCAAGCAGATGGAAAATTTGCTGGAAATGAGACAGCCAGTCTAGGGAAAAGTTTGTAGTCGGTTTTTGAATGCATATTCTCTTAAACGGATGGAACAGTTCGTTCATGTCAAGATGAAAAATATCTCCATATCAGACATTTTTACATGTTGAATACAGTGAAAGCTCCTATGGGCTGCTGTAAGTTTTAACTCAACTTCCAACAACAAAGGGTTATACCCTATAAATAATAAATAGGGAGAGTACCCCATATTACGCATCATAATGAACGTCTCATACAGTGAAAGTTGCTCACTCACTCCACATTGGCCAATGTAAGTAAACAGGGTTGCATAATACAGGAGGCGTGATAGAAATGAAAAGTTTCCACAAAGGTACCATACACCAGTGAAAGCTCTATAGGAGAAAGCTATGTCTAAGAGTGTACTGCTGGAGAGAAAAGGAAACTCATCCGAGTAGGAAAAGTTTTGGGGAGAGTGGAGTCGAAAAAAAAAGTTTCTCCCTGAAGGAAGAACAAGAATAAAGGGAAGGAGTACATGTCATCTTCAACAGTAATTCTAACCACACGAGATCAAAACAGATAAAAGAATTGGAATGTAGGCATGCGGTTTTTTTCACTTTAAAAAATTGCTTGATGATGACGATAATGGCTACTCACGCTTTCACCAGTCATTTATCTTTGAGTAATATGGAGAGGTGCATTGTAGTGATGATGAGAAGAAATATTACGGCCTTGCCGACACTGTATAGCATGTACTGGTTGTTGATAGCATAGGAAGCAGTATATTAAATTGCAACACAATCAATATCATCTTTTTGAAGTTCGTTAATAAAGTTTGTGTAGGAATCTCATCCTCAGTTTACGTCCCATGTATGGTGGGTGTGATATGATAGATGATTAGTGTGAGGAATGAGTGGTAGTGAGTACTGACATTTGAGCTGACAAATAATGTGCAAGATGACGGGAATAAGCTGCTGCTGCCTGTTCCCGTTTTTCTAGTTAGAGTGAGTAGGTGAAAGGTCTAAGCCCATTCTAGTTGAAACAGTCAGGCTTGAAATCTTTCAGCTTACCTCCCATTAAGTTCTGATAGGGTAGAGTTCATATAAGCTTCAGCATCAATATAGCAGCAAGAAATATATAAATATGAGTTTGTTTATGTATGGCATTCATTCTATTAATAAAAGTAATATCAAGCGGAAAATGAATCTCATGAAATGTTATCTAATTAGATTTTTTTGCACACATTCATGCGAAACAGATCTGTATCATGTTTTCTTAATCAAATCCCCACCAAAACTTGTACGTCTTCATAACGGATTAATTCTTGAAATGAAATAGAGGAGAAATCTAAATTATTATTATTATCCAACATCTATAATCTGTGTCATAGTCTAAAAATAATTTCGGCTTGGGGAGGGAAAGAGTATTGCTCCCTATCTATCTCTATAAATACGTTGGAAAATTCCGAATGCATAGTGAAAGGAAGCAATTTCCTGGAAGGAAAGCCCTGTCATGTTTTCCTAAGAAATTCAATCAAAAGATTTCCTTCCATTTGGAACTCAAGCATGAATTGCATATGTACATTGACATACCCACTTATATACTACTATCGTTCTGCTTACTACATACATAACCATATTCTATTTTATTTGGAAAATCGTTCATCACATAAAAATACCTATTCATTTTAATATCACATTGTGAGGTTAATAAACAGATGCGTATTTTTTTAAACTGAAGTATGTACCTACAGTTTGATCATCTCGAATATGTGCCTATATGAGACAAGATATAAAAACTGTTTATTGTTATAAAATGCTAATGATTAGATTCCCCAAAGGGGAGACTTAATAGCCCTCCTGAAATTGAGCCTGGCAAAGAAGGAATAAAGATTTTACGAGTTGAAAAGTGAGTTTCGCATCTCCCCATTTTATTCAAGTCTCCAAACAAAATGTCATCAGCACTAATGGTAATTATCATAGTAGGTTGGAAATTCAAGGAACTATAATAATACTCCATGATATGGAGGTTTTGGCCTCGTATATCGGTATATCAATTACATATATATCAGGTTTTGGAGACATGTGTACTGAACTAGTACTATTATAACAATGGTGTTGGTATTGTATACTAACTGCTGTTAGAGTTGATGCATAACACGCATAAAATGGAATCTTTAATGTGAGTTTATCTTCCTGGCTATTTTATACCAGGAAATGCGAAAGTGGCAACCATATGCGTTCCCGTAAATGGTTATATTACCCTCCCATCCCAATTCCGCTTTCTCTACAACACTCGAGAGAGATTATTACACTATGTTTATATACCCATTTATCGAAGCTTATAGGCAGTCAAGTCCCATATATTAAGGATAAAGTTCTCAGAAAACTTCTTCACTGTCCGTCATCATCATCATCGTCCTTCCCCTCAACATAATGATCATTGTGCTCTAACCCTTTTCTTTCCTCTGCAGAGAATTTCCCCAGCGATAGGAGGGAAACTGAAGGGAAAAGTTTTGCATAAATCACGTGTTCAAATATTAACAAGATTTTTGCAGCATCTCTGATCCCCGTGCTGGGCCACGAGTTTTCTTTCCTATCATGGACAAATAATGATATAAGTGGAATCCTTCTAATAATCCCAGGGTCAATTACAGAGTGTATAATAAAGTGGATGCAAATGACCCTTTTGAGATTTTAATGCTGAACGGTTGCTAATCCAGTTTTTCAGTGCCAGTATAAGCCATATAATTATGTATACAATTACATAGTTCAGATGGAATGGGAGAATTTTATTTATTTACAGTGCATTTAATTTAAAGAGAAGGTTATCCTTGGGTTCATAACCAAATTCAAGTGAAGGAAATTTCACATTTGATATGCAGCTGTACTGGGCTGGCTGAAGTTGACAAATTTTTGCTGACAAATCGAAAGAGCAAAAGTGAAAGCAAGAGCTGAAAGCTAAAGCTGGCTGTTTATTATGAGACATTTTATAATTTATTTCCGTCAAAGAACAAGCCAAAAGAAGGTTTATTAAAGATCATCACATCGGTGACTACATTATCTCGTCCATGGTGCAATCTTCGTAGAGCACTCCGAAACACGTCTCTTTTTTGTCTTCCTCCTACCCTCAATTCTTTCTCATCTCACTCATCTCAGCCATTTGTATTCCTCCAAAGACTCGACGAGCATAAGCCATTTGTCTAAACTAAACTAACTTGGGAAGACAGAAGAAAGCTAACTTCTAACTAAGGAGGCAGCATGATGATCATTCTGGTGCTATTCTATGGGCTCGTTCCAACGCAATGATTTCCCTTGGTTGGCCAAAGTTCCATTTAATTAGAAGCGTTGTGTCCGCTACCTACACGTTGACTCCGACTGTAACTCAGACAAGTTTGGCTTCCCAGACCCCAACTACCTCCCTGTCTACTTCATCTTCATTGCTGGTAAAAGGAATACTAATCGTCGTGAGTGTAGTGTTCGCAGTGATAGTAAATACTAGGACAAAAGGAGTAGCGGAGGGAAAGAGAGGCTCTCGCAATTCTCGGAAGATACAAGATCAACGTGGCTGCTGGAGGAACAGGACGACAGAGACCGAGACAAGTTTCTCTCGTCCAAGGGAAGACACTACTAGCAATAACCACAAGATTGGTGCTCCCACTGAGAATACTTTGCCAGGCGGCGATAGGGCAGTGACTGTGCCATTTATAATAGGCTCGCCATTTTATACAGCACCTTTGGAGTTTCTCCCGTTTGCATTAGATGTATTAAGCTGGGAAGCTTACAATTACTGTACCAATCCTTCAACCCCAGTTTGTACTGTGGCGACAACAAGGACTTAAGCTAAAATTCTATTTATGGCTACCACTTTCTTCTGATTGGTAACTGAACTTGAGAGAGAAATCAAAGGGAACTCTATGCTAGGCTTCCGCTTCTGGAGTCAAGTAGAAAACTGAGGAAAATTAAGGAAGCTTTTGTTGAACTTTCACTGGAAAAAAATATACCTAACCACAAATTACGACGACTTTATATGGAGCAGATAAGGGTGAAGAATATATGCGATCCCTGTAATGCAATAGATACTGGAGAATGCTACTGGAGGATTGAAGATTTGAAGATTTTAGTCTAATGCAATTAAGCACAATAGAACTTACTGTATTGCTACTACATACAAAATTTATTTTGATACCATTACCTTACTGATCGATGATTATCACGAAGATAGGAGAGAAAGTCATAAGCACACACAGTCCTGTTCAGCTATAATCGTGTGATCAACAAAGAGAAAGAAGGCCCCCACAAGGTGTTTCTGTTGGGATCCTGTGACAATTTCGCGTGAAAGGTCCTCCACAGCAGACAATAAACGTCTGCTTCCACTTGATAAGGAATCCATCCTGGACCCGTGTTATGTATTCGAGTTGGTTGACTTAACGCTTCTCGAGAATAGAATGGTCGATCTGGGAGGTTACGTCATAATTATTGTAGAGACTACCGACAAGAAAATTAAACTCTATGGTATGCACCTTTTTGATTCTTTATTTATGGCTACTACAAATTATAGCAAAATGCATGAGTAAAGAAGCAAAAACGTCTCGTATTTGCAAGTTTTCGCTTTTTTAATTTCCATTAAGTTATGTAAGAAAGTAGTAGAAATTTGGCTTATGTATTATTGAGAATGCAGAGCTTTCCATTTCAAACTGTAGTCCGTAGTTTAATTCATTCGACAGAAAATAGTTGGAAAACTATATAGGCCTCTGTACAAATGTTGAACATAACCAGATATATAAAAGCCATGTCGCCTTAGGCATTGGAGCGGATAAACATCCGCTCTCATTGAGTGTTGAGTGGGACGATTTCATCTTTTAATTTGATTGGCTGATGCAAGCCGTGACAGCTCATACATATCAAACAACAAATCATTATAAGAGTCATCAGTAGGGTGACCGATGGAGCACAAAAGCATAATTAACTAGCCATCCACAGCTATACAAACTTGCGACCGGATACAGTATGGGAAACTCAACATAACTGACCAAAATACATATGGCACATAACCTTGGCAACCATTTAAACTACGCGTGTTCAATTAAAATTACGGAAAACTTTGCCAAGAAAAACCTCAAAAGAAAATTAGTGCAATACGTTTTGTATTGTATTGTATTGTATTGTGTTCTTTATTCAACAAACAAATGTCTACTGTTACATGATTTCACGTAATTTAACTCACATGATCTCCCAATCTGAACAGTAATATGAACATAATAGCTTTTCAAATCAAA
>JAQGAH010001767.1:0-11472 GCA_034696885.1 Lepidocyrtus paradoxus
TACTACTTAAAGTACTAAACATGGCATATGGCCTTGCATGCAAAATGAGGTATTTTAAAGGTAACACAAATAAAATAAGCCCATTTCAAACAAAACAATGAATTTTTAAAGACTATCCCCAATTTTTGGGTCGTATTATAGCTAGAAAATTGCCTTTTCACGAATTATTCTTTTTATCGGATCAATAAAACGCATAGATTACAGCTTGAGCATTGACAACACAACAGTTTATCTGCCTGAAACCAGAATGATGATGACGATGACTGTCTTGGGCTGTGCTCAGTATTTTGAAAATAACTCATTTTAGTACAGATAATTGCCATGAGCTTATTTTAAAGTGACATGAAAAAATATATTATATGCAAGTGACTCACCCTTTGTTTATATTGCGTTGCCTAATCTTAGCCAATCTTAGCTAATAAAATATTGTTATCATGAATTTTTTTCTGATGATAAGGCATAACAAGTTGGGATGATGCCTATTGAAGTTTGCAACACCGTAATTTGTCTAGTCTAAAACAAATAGTTAATTTGAAATATGCAGTGCATATTATTGCTACGTGAAAGATAGGGAAAAAAATTCCACAGGTCTGTTCCTTTGTAAATACGCACACGTTTGCGAAAAAATATATTAGCGTTGCATGTTGAAATTGCGTTCACTCGTCAAGATAGATAGCAATATTTATAAACAGTCTTTTTCGAACCAGCTCAGTATTAAACCCGTGCCTTTCGCTTTTAAATTATTTGATCTGCTAAAAGTTAAATATTTTTTGCTAATACTGACTATGCCTGACCCCATTTCGTTTGTGCACACATTTCCCAAAAATTATGAAGTTATATGAGACGGATCCAAATTAGTTAGTACATAGTTATACTTACAATTTTTCCGTTGTCGAAGTCCTAACTCCATTTAATACTGAAATGATGGTAACAAAACTTTGAAACTTTGTTCACTCTTTGGAAAGTTTCTGAATACCTAGCTCAAGTCTGTAACATCGGTGCACTAGTGTGAGCAAAACTTGGAGGAAATGTATGGAACACCTGGAGAACAAGTGCATAAATGACACCAAAACCAGCAACTCTCGCCGACATCACAGTCTCGGAGAAACTATCAGAGGAAATTGACAGGAATGTGAATATCACTGTTTTCTTCACACAACGCCGTAACTCAATCCAGGCATTCATTCACTCGCACATTGATACTATTAAAAATGTATGAAAATAAGGTTTCGGGAACAAAGCACACAAGACCTTTTTTATGAGCAACAAAGAGCGACCCGAATCGGTATCATGCTCAAAGCAAATAACATTTTTTTCCTCAAGGCTGCTCCTTGTTTGAGACACCACCACCAGACCAGACCAGGTGCAGGATTGCAATAAAGAAGTTATAATGATGGGGATTGAAATAAGAAATTGATATAACTTTTAATGAGACAGACCTGGAGTAACTTTATATGGATTGTACAGTGCTTTTATTAGCAAAAAACAGGAACAACTTCCAAAGTATGTGGGGATACATAAAAAATGTATCAGAGCTTTTAAGAAATCAGGCCGATGTGGAGTGATACCCTGTTCCAAATCGATTTATCGAAGGACACTTTGAATTGAACTGAAATGCATTCCACCCTGTCCGAAAATAATGTGAAATGTTCACAATAGGACTGTTCCAAGCGCTAACTTTTTTCTCAGAAAAAGGAATTCTTGTAGGGACACCGACCTTCTAGGAATGTTATAAGCTTTCACATCCCATCACATCTTCAGACTCTATCCATGCGAAGAACGGTGGAGTGGAGAAAATACACTTTTGTCCTCTTCCTGAGCGGATAGACCTTTTCCTTTGGAACTCACTATTTCACACAATCAAAGAAATACCTTTTTCTCTGACATTCCATTCTGAAATGTTAAGGCACCAAATAAACTGTTTCCCGTTTCTCAGGCTAAAAGCTAATGTCGTCTTTTGATAGTAACTTTAAAGGTTGGCCCACTGATCCCCATTCAGTTTTATACACATGCCTTTGGAGAACTAGGTAAATCACGTCACACAAGGTATTTCGTAATCACTTTTTTATGACAGTCTGACAGCGACAGAAGGTCCATTCCATTAGGTTCCCTTCTCAATGAAATAAAGTAGACCCTATCCCAGAGAGTCAGTTATTGTATGAATTTTTTATATTTCACACTGATGCAGTTGCTAATCTGATAATATGAAATGCTCGGTTGAGTTTGACTGCTGTTGCTTTTTAGAAATAGTATCCTCCTTTCAAACCCCAAATGTGCAGCAAAGATTTTTGGGGCTATTGTTCGTGGATGAGGTAATGTTTATTCCAAAATAACATTTGGCTAATGATAAATGATAGCAAAGGGTATCCCTTGGTCTCTACGAAAATTGTCCTGTTTTGACTGCTTCACCTTAATATATTTTTAATTGACGGTATTGAGTACTGAGTACTCAGACTCGTTGTGAGTATCCATTTAAATATTTTAGTGCTAAATAGCCTCCTCTACACCGTCGTAGAGCTCTGAGCTGATCCTTCTGAGTCTCTTTATAACTCTTCATTCTACTATGCCACTGACACTACTAATGTGCAGAAACAAAAATGTTTGCAGTGTTGGCCCTCATCATCATCATCATCGTCATCATCATGATTATCATCGTCACTCGCATTACTATACAGTCATGAAAGGATGGAAGGAGACGCTGCTGTATAAAACACAATACTTTCATACCTGGTCTGGTGTAACAATGGGATGGGAAGAGCAAATACATATACATAGTTTATGATGATGATGGTGTCGTCGTTCGTTTGCGGCTTATGGCATGGATGGGGATTATATAGGTATACAGCCTTAGTTCACCTGGCAAACAACCTGACTTGCTTATTGCAGTAATAGAGCTTCAGCAATGAGCATTAGCATCAGAGCCAGGTAAAGGCAACAATAAAAAAATTCTAATGCCATATCTTGGAATGGACGAATCTGTTGAGGAGCATATCTAAACAGGGATTTACACCACAAGTGATGAGCCTCTGGTTCATCGTCTAAGGAATATATATTTTTTCTGTATGTTATTGAGCGAAGGAGTAGTTTTCTTGTAGAATTTTTTGTTGTTCTAATGAAGCTCATGGACGGATGAGCGATAGTCGTTGAGGCATTTTTCTTCTCACGAATAATAAAAGAAGAGGTCCAAGAAGGATTTTACAACAGGTAAAGGATGCGTGCGGGAGCGAGATCTTAAAAATCCAATTTATGCCATCCCATGCCATACGCAGGGAACAGGAGAAACACCCCAAGAAAAAGGAAACTAGGAGGGGGATGGATGGATGCCTTGGTAAAAACGGACAAGATTGCTAGGGATCAATTCTTCCGTGCATGCTTGAATGTAGGTGGTTGGATGATACGATGATGGATGAACGGGAGAAGATGTTTCAACCTTTCTTCATTCCGGACTACTGACTAGATTTTTTCAAGTTCAGGTACCCCAACGGCATATAATTATAGTAATAGAGGCAGGCAACCAGGTAGAAATACTCCCCCTTATTCTCAAAAACATTTCTTTTTCCAAAAGTCCCCTCTGCTTTGCTTTGAAGGGATGAAACGGACTTTTGCAGGACAATGAAGGGGAAGGCCTTCACCAAACTCTAGCCATGAAAATCAAAATACATGTTATACACATACCTATGGATTGTTGCAGGTGAATCCTCGAAATAAGCGGTGGCAGATGCACATTCTTCTTGCTCCATGAAAATGATGGGATTCCAACTCCTGTACTGCTTTTTTGTCCCTAGAATAACAAATACTCTTGCTGATTTTTTAGTGCTGAGCATTGAGAATAAAAAGCATTTTGCTTTGTCAGGATTAGTCTAATCTTGCTAGTCACCATCATCCACTTCATTGTCCCTACAGGTCCCCATCTAATGAAGTTTTGCTCAGAAACCACCAGCATAAAAACTTATCCACATAACGTAATCATCAAACCTAACCACTAGACCAACAATAATGCAAGATGAGTTTCAATGCATTCGTAAACTTCACTCAGAGGGAACGACACAAACACATCGTGAGATGGTGATCTCAATGATGACGAGCAAGGATGAGATGATGATGGTGGTTGCATGAACTTAACGTAATACGCTTCTGGCTAACTAATGTGACTGTGAAGATCTGTGTGAGCTCATTCTTATGGTATGAGGACTGGACTGTTTGATCGGTGAAGGTAAACCCAGTCGCTTGTTATTTTGCATATTTTCCTCTTATTGTAAGCCCCATTCTCGCAATTTTTATAGTTGGGCCACGCAGCGAAACAAATTTTTGCCAATGAATAATACAGTTTGGTATTAGTGGGCTCTTGTCCAACGTGCAGTTTGCACCTGAGCCTCTGAATACAAAAATAGCCGTAGCCGATTGACTGCAATTGTAAACAGTTTATACTAGATGAACATGACTCCCAATGACAAAACCATCCGTTGCTAGCACATGAGCCAGTATTTGCATGAGCAACGCTACTCACACATCAGAAAGAAATCATTTTATAACCAGTGTTGAACGTAACACTGAACACTGAGCGTGCAAAGTAACCCCTTCCCTATTTATCGCTTATCATCATCCTTCTACCCATTCAACCAAGCCAAGAACATACATATATATTTTCCATACTTTACATGTCTTGCGTCGTAAAGTAGTATCGAGCAAATGAAAATACAATATCACATGAACGAATGAACAAACACCTTTTTCCTACAGCAAAGCCTTAAAGTTAAGGTGAAGTGCTCTTAAAAAGTGTTTAGTGAAACAGGTAGGATTGACGATGGCAATGTGAGACATTGCATCCAAGACGAAATTAAGCAAAGGGGATATGTGCACAATAGTAACTTTTTGGCTTTGGGCTCACTTCATTCGTTTTTTTCTCACTATTCACTATTTTAGTTAGAAAACTAGTATGGATGGATATAGACATGGCTACTTTTGTTGGTTGTCGAGTCGTCGAATCTCATAGTGTGCGACATAGAACAGGTATTGCGTTATTGAAATAAAAGAACTGATGGGCGATAGTATCACAGAGAATGTTCTTGTGTGCCATAAGTTCACGATCAATTCATGTATGTATGTTTGGTTGCCAACGAGTGGTTTTACTATGAGCTCAGCACAACAATCATAAAACTCCCCCACGTCCGTTCGTTCCATCTCTCTCCATCAGAAAGTAGACAAGTGGCTTATTGCGGTGAGTGGCAGGTGTACAGAAGGACCGTTCCTACTTACCATGAATAAAGTAAGAAGTAGCCTATATGAGCTCATCGTTGTATTTTTATAAGTATGAATCAATTAAAAAACGGAGAAAAACAAAAAAAACGTATGCGGGCATAATTAATGCCAGAGAGATAAGATTGATAAAGAAGAATTGGCAATTCCGTGTTTACTCGTGAGTTTGGAATTGGGACACGATCACTTTATCTCCTTTTATATTGTACATAGTCTGACGGATGAATATAGATAACCTTTGCTGATTGTGGGATCCTCGCAGTTTATATGCTTGTTTGCTATATGCCGGTTAAAAAAAGGTCCTCCAATGTAAATGTTTGTTCGTTTTCGACTTTTGTTTGTAGATGTGTAGAATTTACATTCGGATTCGGGTGTGTGAAACACCCACCACCCATGATAATGACACGGTTAAAAAAACATTTTCGCCTTGGCATTGGTTGATTTATGTGGTTGACAGGGACGTGTAGAACACAGTATTTCCATTTCCTTTACATTTCCACAGTCCATTTTTAACTGTTAATTATTACTTTGCATGTATATTTGTACTCTGAAAAGGTTTTTTTAAATGCGTTGATTTGATTTGATACAAAAGTGTATTCATTCTCATTCCACCAAAAACTTGTTAATATTTCTAGTAGTAATTTTGTGCTAAGAATACATTCATCTTTGTTGCAGGTTTTTGGTAGGTTCATGTAATATGATTCGTAACCTGCACCTCGTTGGCGTAAGTTTGTAATATGAGCATGAGAAAAGAGTAGGGGGTGGGATTTTTTTTTCGAAACGAGTAAAATTTTTGAGCTCAACACCGGCAGCAGAGCTCAAGAGCTGGGTATTCTATTTCCAGTATTTCTACTTCAATT
Source organism: Lepidocyrtus paradoxus (assembly GCA_034696885.1). Lineage (NCBI taxonomy): Eukaryota > Metazoa > Arthropoda > Collembola > Entomobryomorpha > Entomobryidae > Lepidocyrtus > Lepidocyrtus paradoxus. The sequence continues at coordinate 6,117 of JAQGAH010001767.1, forward strand.
TCTCATTATAAAAAATGCTTGCAGATTTTATATACGTAAGCTTTTAAGTAATTCTTAAATACTGATGTACATGCTCATAGACATCATAGTTGTGTGGTCAAAAGTCCCTCCCAATCTGTCACTCCTAACAAAGCTTCTGTGAAAATAAAAAGGAAAAAACTTTCTGCAACTGACCTTTTCATTCCATACAGCAAATGACAGCAATATCCATTTCCTCTCCAGAGGAAACAGCAAGTTGCAAATTTTTGCGTTACAAGTTTGAAGTTGTTTCGATTCTCACGATTTTATCGTTGCGCAAGATGAAGAGCCTCATCAAAATTATCGCAATTCATATCACTATGTCCAGATTTTCAGCCTGAGAAGATACTAAATGCCGTTTGAACTGGAATTGCCAATGCCATATACCCCTAGAGGTATGTAAACTCTAGTCATATTATACTTAAAGCCATAAGAGCATTCCAAGGATTCTTTGCAGTCAATTTTGAAGTGACATGGGTTACTCGAGGTAACTTCGGAGTTCAGAAGACTTTGAACTTTAAATTCTCGGTCGATCTCGAAACAAGGAACGCCAATATAAAATACTCAAACGCTATTCGACGTGTTACTTGTATATAAAGATCTATCTAACTTTATTGTAAGTAATAATGAATGAGCAATGCAAATCGATAAACGCGAAATCCACAAAGCCTACACATATCCATAACTGTCAACTTTATGTTTAGATAACAATACGCTAGCTGGAATGATAGCTGGAACCGTTATGGTCGCTCTCGAACAAACAACGCCTGCACGTGCTTATCTGGTTTTACTCGTTTTCTGCTCAACAGCCATCTCATAAAGTCAATCACACTGGGGAAAATGAAATCAGGATTTTTGTCAAATGTATAATTTTTCAAAACTTGTATTTGCATCTATTATTGAATCTAATATAAAAAATACCTTCGAAAAACATTTTTCACTAGCTGTGAACTACCACGATAGAGACCCGTTATGGACGAACGCAATTTTCCTATGCCGCTTGATGCCCACTGGCCTGCTTGAATTATTGTATGTGTCCGCGCATTCACTGATTACATTCCATTTAATCCATGAATTAGTTAAAGTACATACTTATCATGAAACCGAATGAGTAGAGGTAATAAGCAAATGATATCATACTTAATCTTTTTGAAGAAAATGTTCCTTTGACAACTTCTTTTTGCTGCATTTTTTTGGGAAGATAATGAAAATAAAACTTCCCTCCCCACTGCCTCAGGTCACCCAATTGTACGTCCCTATACAGCTTTTGTTCTTTGGGAAAATATTTCGATACATCCTCCAGTGCGTACCAGTACATACACCGATCTGGAGTAGTTTTAACAAAAAATGCAAAGTACGGATTGTCATCTTCATGGTCCTCCTCATCTTGATTGAGGATACGATCCGCCCAATAGAAGTTGCCTTTGGAATCCATCCCGATTAAAGTATATGAAAAATGATAGTATGAGGCAGCTTGTGCGAGATCTTCTGCATTTCCGCGGGGCTGTTCCATACAAAAGCGTTCGTTAAATTCATCCACTATTTTCTGGATTTCGGGATTCCCATTCACTTGGAACCGTTTCTTGGCTTTGCATGCTAGGTAGTACAACATAAAGTTATGTTTGCTGTCCACTATTTTCCGTTTTATGTGCGGTGCATGGACTAGCTTTCCAAACAGCAATTCAGCCAAAAGGGACCACAGGTCGTGGGATATCGTTGAACGATGAAAGAAGGTCCTGTGGTCTAATGCGAATCCTACAGGGACTGCGCCAAGGAATGGTCTATTGATATTATTGCTGCAGAAGAAAATGGAACTTTAGGAAAATTGCAATTGCAACTTGCAGAAAACGTTCATACTTTTAAAATGTATCCGGTTACCCCAATACTGTAGAAGATTCTCTATGAGCTCTTTCCACCAGTATCACATCTCGCAGAATTGTTGGATATTCACCGTCTTTGATTCTCTTCAGGGGTCTAGAAATGAAGAGATTACAATTCTGCTAAATATTCTGTCAATCTCTAAATAATGATACGATTCATCATAGTGGAATACAGTTTTGGATCGTACCCGATTGGAAGCAGAAACTCGTAGCTTTTTAAGTAGCCCCCAAAAAGACACCTAAGGAAATAATACTTCACAGACCCGTTCTGTACAACAGCTTCGTCTGTGCAGGTTCTAACTTTAATCGGAGTTTCTAGGCTATTCAGTTCTATTATTGAATAGTTAAAGCCGAAATGCTTGGCTGCAGCATTTAGCTCCAAATCTATTGGGGGCTCGCTTTGCTTATTTGTTAACTTTCTATAAGTTTCCAAAATAAGACGAGGCTCACTTCGTTGCAGATCCAAAGCGCCTTCTTTCCCTCCAACCGTGCAAAACTGAGTTACTTGCTGAGAGTAAATGGACCAGTTTTCCAACATTTCATCAAGTATACCATCTCGGACAACGTTGGGATCGTCGTCACCAAGCATTCCTATTGCATTGGCAATGGCTCTATATAAGGTTTTAGTGGGGGCTGGGTTATGGACAATTTTAAATATTTGCCCATTCACATGAAGCCGTCTTTCCGAGGGGCCCAACCTCCTACGTTAGAATAATTTAGAATTTTACCAACCTGGTAGAAACCTGATTAAATAAATCTGTTTATGTAACAATGAATGCATACAATACTATCCATTACTTTACTTGAACTCATCCTCAGGAAACATGGTGTCAACCCCTTGAATACTACCCGAGGGCAGTTCGTCACTTGGTTCCACACCATAACGGTCCCAAAAGTGCGTTTTGTATGTTCCTGTAAAATGAAGGGGTGGAACTATTCCTCTCAGTTTGTTCAGTGCATGCCTTCGTCGTCGTTTCCGAACCGTTGCAAAGAATGATTTGTGTTTTAATGTATGCTCAAACACCATTTCATCCTCGGATGATTCCGAGACACCACTTGATGGCTGTGACTCAACTTCGGATTCATCGTTTGCATCATAGTTCAGATTCAAATCACTTAAATCAGTTCCGGCTTCTGAATCACCTTCATCCGACGATAATGATTCCAATTCGATTCTATAATATGCGGAATAACAAGTTTGTTAGTGAAAGAGAATCTGGAAGACAATCCTGCAAGAATGCGCTATACTTATACATATATATTACTTTGAATCCGCAAAAGCAACAGATTTTTTTGAGCCTTCCATCTTAGTATGTGTGCCCCTCTTTCTTGTCATGTGCCCATTATCCCTTTCATATTAGTCAGATTAGTCTTTCGTGTCTTTAAAATATTTTGACGTTTATGCACAAAAAAATCTACAAGTTATTATGAGCTACAAAGAGAAAACTTGACATGTATCTATGGTATGATGAACTGATGGAAACTATGAATCTCAATAATGTGAAATAGCATGCTTTCTTTAAACTTTTTCTTCTGATTTATAACGAGTAAAGGCATTTATAATAAAACACTATCGATTGCGCAGACTGGGAACATTTTATCTTGAACTTAAAATTTAAACAGTTGCAGCCCTTTGTTGGCCATTCCCGAAATTATCGATCAGGTTTCCTTCATTGTATTTAGGAGGATGCTCTAAAACAGTATCAATCAGTCCAAACTCTTTTGCTTCGACGGGATTCATGAACTTGTCCCGCTCCATGCTAGATTCTAAAAAGACATTTAGAGAATAGGGACTTATTATTAATAATCGAAGCACAATTTTTTTTTTAATATTTGCTTTGCCCAATACAAGACGAGGTATAAAATTAAACCCTTACCGATTCTAGCGAACTCTTGACCAGTGTGTTTGACGTATATCTCATTGAGCTGCTTTTTCAACTTTAGAATCTCTTCAGCTTGAATCTGAATGTCAGTAGCCTGCCCCTGAGCCCCTCCACTAGGTTGATGAATCATAATTCTTGCATTAGGAAGTGAGTGTCTCATTCCCGGAGTGCCTTAATAAGGGTAATCAATCACAATAAATTAATGAAACAATCCAGCCCATTTAAAACGGCCCATGCCTCCACAATGCCACCACTTCATTCACTGTATTTACCTGCAGCCAGTAATAATGACGCCATGGAACACGCCTGTCCAACACACCAAGTGGAAACTGGAGGCAGCACATATTGCATTGTGTCGTAAATCCCTAGCCCAGCAGTGACGTGTCCTCCAGGACTATTAATATAAATATGAATAGGCTTCTTTGAGCTTTCTGACTGAAGGAACAACAACTGAGCGATTATCAGAGATGCCATCCCATCGTTAATCTAATAAAAGAATAAAGATAAGTGTTTTTAATGTTAGTAACTTCTTCGTCGGCCATACATTCTAGTAAGACTTTTTTAGTATATCAATCAACATTGACATATTCATTTTCTTACCGGGCCCATTAAGCAAACGATTCTGTCCTTCAGCAGTCGTGAGTAGATATCGTAGGCCCTTTCTCCTCGACCACTTTGCTCCACAACCATAGGTATAGTTTGGAAAGTCCTGACGGTGTGTCCGCCATTTCCCACTGCATTAATCAGTTTTTGCTGAATTATTGAACTCTGTAAATACATAAATAACATCTATTTCTAATATACGATATGTATGGTAAGAAGCCTTTAACAGTACAAACCACTAACACATCTTAATGCAGTTGTTGCGAAATTTTCACTTCTGCTCGAGAGAGAAGGAGAATGCTTTGCCAAGATCCCTGCAAAGGCCACCGACGACTTCTGCGTCAGCAACGGAGACATAACGGATCGCAAAGCGCTAGTCATATTTTTTATGTTCCTTTCAGCCTCCCAGTCAAACTATCTTCTAGATCCAGATAAGATGCTCTTGAACTAGTAGCGAGGTCCTCTGTAAACAGTGTATCAAAAACATAAAACTTTCATTTTCAATTTTTATCTTCACCAAATGATAGCCATCATGACAATTAGCTTTTCCGAAAAATATGTAAATGAACTGAAATATACACAAATTGTTATCCAATGACGTCAGCTGACGCACCTTATGGATATGAAAGATCATTAAATGGCGAGTGAAAGCAGTAAACAAACAATATTTTCTGGAAAGTTTTCTGAATGAAATGATGTTGTTTCTGTATTTAAATTAGTTGAATAGTTAACTTTGTTAAAGCATTACCTTTGTTCTATTACTGCCTCGTTAATTTTGTTGATGAATCGTTATTAGGTTAAACAACAAAAAAGTAGGTTGTTTACTTACAGCATTTACAAATTGCTATTTTTGTCTTATGAAAGTTGTTTACGAAAAGTCAAGTTCAAGTCAGATTGGACTTTGCATATTCCACAACTTAAAGATTAAATACCGGGCTTTAGGAGTTTGAATTGAAAGCTCGATGGTGATGC
>JAQGAH010001768.1:0-11463 GCA_034696885.1 Lepidocyrtus paradoxus
TCCACAAAATTACTACTTTAAACCGTCGTTTTGTTTAAGTTAATGTAACCTGTTCCTAAACATGTTAACTTTTGTAAATGAGAAGTTTTTGAATCATCATCAGACTCGTCATCATCTTCTTCTTCTTCGCCTTCCACTGACTTTTTCTCCGTGTAATTTTCTATTTTAAATGTGACACCAAAAAATGTCTTCAAGTCTCTTAAAAACTGAACGGTAAACGGTGTTATGGGCCCCAAAACGACAGAGCTAACGTCTTTCGGACTTAGTGCCATCAAGCCAAGTATCAAATACTGGAATACCGAATCAACATTAGCTTGTGTGGATATCTCTTTAAGCAACATTCTAGCGACACGAATGCCAAGCTCTTCCGGGCTTTCTAGAACTCCAGCGGGCTTAACTTTTTCGCTTTTCCCAGTATTTTGGGCTTCCTGTCCAGTCATCCTCCGCTTCTTTTTCTCAGCATCCTCGTTATTGTCATCTGAAAATAAGTCGAATCCATGCTTCTGGCCGGGTTTAATGTCATCTAGATTCGTGGAGTGTATGACAGTTGCTTGCTCCTCCTTATTCTCAGGATTTTCTCTGCCCACAAAGTCATCCGCAGCGTATACAATCCCCTTTGTTGTTTCACCATATAGAAATATTCCATATCCTGGAAGCTTGCTTTTGGAGTGTTTGATAGGATCGTTGGTGAAATAGACATCATTGATGAATGGGAGGAATTCCCCCTTTGCCGAGGTAATTATGCGGGTGAGCATTTGAGGAGGTACTCTAAATCCATATGCAAGGCCGCGAATCTTCTTGACTTTACCCACCTCCTGATTATACTGATTTCTGAGGGTGAGAAGCTGCTTCTTCACTGTAGACTTGAAAATTATTTCGGTGTCATCGTAAGATCTGGACTTCACCTGGAATACATAGTCAATCAAAAGGCGTTAAAAATGATTCTTGCAAGAAACAAAGAGTGTTTGCAATTCAGTTATAAATGCGTTTTAGTATTACCTGGAGATCCACCTCCAACCCAAACTTTTCCATTATAGGCAGCGCTGCATGCTTAATTTTATATATTGAGTTATATCCAGCCCGATCATTTTGCAGCCTCCCTTTTAAAGACAAGTGGAGCGGTTTCTTACAAAACGGAGCCATTAACAGCACAGGTTCCAAGTAATAGCTTATGGGCCTTGACGTGTCACAAGAATGCGTCACAGTTCCTCCAGTTAACACCCCCGGAATCAGACTCACTTCCGTACCAGTCTCACTAATCTTAAACTTTGAGCCATTACTTAGGCTGTCCAGAAGGTGAATAAATGACATTTCATATGGGGTCACTCCAACATTCAACTCAAAGTTAGACAACTGAGACCGAATCTCCTCCAGCTTCACAGGTCGAGCTGATAATAGTGACATCACTAACCGCTGCCGGAAGTAATTACTTCCTTGATTAAACCGCAGTCTTTTCTGGTGAGGCTCCATCCTTATTATTTAGGGTCTTCAAAGGCTTGCTTATCTACTTCCAGCTATCGCTCAATAAATTTAATTGCAATTAACACAAAATAAACCCAATCAAAGCATCAACTGCAACTGCTTGTTTTGCACGTGTTTTTGCTGTGAATAGAAAGCATGCATGATATCAACATGACTATAGCTCTTTGGCTGGCTATATGCTAAAGCTAAATGCCTTCAGGTTGGCGGGACTCAGTTTGTTCTCTATGACCGTTTATTCGTGCATGTGTATGTTTTCTGATGAATAGGCTTGATGTTTACAAACACTACTATCTTGACATGTGGAAAGTTGTATGAAGTCTGACAATGAATGATGATAAGATTGAAACTTGAAAGAAATTGGGTTTTACAGAGTAATTTAAACAGTTCATTATTGCTTCGGATAAATAATTTAATTAACAACTGACTTATTCCACTATCCCAATTCTAGACTGTAGCTCTCTTATTCTGTTCTGTAATGACTCAAAATACTTCATTCTTCCCAAGAGTTGATGAGCTTTCTCCAAGTCATTCATTTCGAAAGCTTCCACTAGTTTCCTAAAATTATCAACAGAACAAAATGGTCCATTTTAGAAATAACCAAATATAACAATTAAAATTGATGAGTTTAAGTATATCCCCATTACTTTTGGATTATTTGAAGTTGATGAACGTTCCTGTCTTTGAACTCCCTCCAACATTCCACGCTTCCAATGCCCTCCAACTCTTCATTCAGCTCCATTACTATTCCCAAAAATTCTGGATCTGTGGTTGTCTCACTTTCCAAGCTGGTTGAAGGTTCCTCGATGTCAACTCCTTCAAGGAATAACATATACATTCCTCGCTCAATGGGGTCGGTGAGGGTCGTCAGAGCTTTGTTGAGCAGGGAGGAATATTCTTGGCTAAGATTTTGCTGGTCCTTGACAAATAAAAATAATAGAATTAATATTTATATTAGTAATTACAAATTGTAAAAACATGATCAATTTCTACATGTTTGACAAAATTAGTCACTCATTCATTTTACCTGTCCTTTGCCTCCATACAAATCAGGATGGAAGACCTTCTGGAGCTGCTTCATCTGATTCGCAATCTTGGTCGAATCCACCCGGTAACTCTTGGGCTGTCTAAGTATCTGAAAGTAGTTTGGTAACTCTGACTTTTTCAGATTTTGTAGGCTATGACACTTTGGACAACAAACTAGGTTCGCAAAATCTTCCAGATCTTTGGAGTATGAGTGGGAGCATGAGGCGCATGTAATGTATGTTTTCGAACAGACAACCCTCCCCGTATGAAAATCTCGCATTCCATACTTGGACGGAAAACAAAACTGAACTATTTCTCCTGACCTCTGACAACTATCATTATTATCAGATGATATAAGTGCACTTCCGTTAAATGTCGCTGAAGACATTTGGAACCTCCTTGCAAAACTGTTCTCAAGATAAGTGGATGATCTTGTCCTTCTCATGAGTGTCAACATTATTGATCTTGATGCCATGATTAATGATTTTATATGTTGAAATTAACTATTTAATTAAGCTAAGAACTCTAGTTAACAAATACACTATGCAAATCAAAGTGCACTTTGCAAATTCCAACGAATGTGCAGCTGATTTCAGCCAAAGCCACAGCAGCCGGCTGCAAAAGCAAGAAAGCAGCTTTTCCTCTCCTTTGTTGAGCACGCCGCAAAATCGCTGTTCATGCATTTCTACTTTATTTTACTGATTTGGAGTTTTAAAACTTCCCGCCACCATTTTGAAGTTCAAGAAGTTTTCTTCTTTTCCTGTCTTCATCTTCGTCTCATCAGAGTGTAGTCAGTCATTTCGAATCTAACTTATCGTCAGTCAAGTAGTCCAGTCCAAGTAGCAGATCCAGTAATGAACAATTTGTAATTTTTTGTATTTAACTCAACTTTTAAAATAGCGTAGTTAGCTCCATTTTAATTGTTCAATTACCTTCAACAAGTATCAACCCTGAAAAAACCATACAAAAAAACGGGAAACGTCGAACGTCATCTGTTCCTGGAGATAAAAGGTACTGTCCGACATTGTTTAGTTTTAATTGCTAGTTAATTTGATTATTATACTTGATAAGTTAAGCCATGATGATATTGATAAGTGATTGAGGTTAAATTTAAAGTCGGTCATGTGGTGGTGGTTATCTTATGTTAAGTTAGCGTTATCGAGCGACTCAGGTTTAGAATGGTAGTTACTTTTTTATTTTTAACCGGAAATCTCAGTTACCGATCATAATTAAAATTAAGTAGTTAAATTAAACAATCATAAAATCTTTCCCTTAAATGATACAACGCACGCAGCGACCTTGCTTGTCTATAGTATGTGTTCAAAACTTAAAATTGCGTGCTCTGCCTAGATTCGGATTAGGGAGGTGATAAGGGTAGCCAGGGAATACCATACCGCTTCCGAACATATCTAGTTCTTCCGAGCCCACGTCTTTCATTAGTTGACGGAAGGTTTGGACCCTTTGCTCCAGCATGTTCCTTTGCCAGTCACAGGCTCGGCTTCCAGCTACATACGCCCAAACAAAATAGGTTAAAGCTTAGGGTAATTAGAGGGGCGATAGGGATAGTGCAGTGGCAGGGGAAATTGGAGGAGTCGATAACCAAATATATGAATGTAGCATACCTCTGGCTTCGTAGGGCACATGGTACACATCGATTTTATTGGAGAATCTCACTGCTTTTTTCTGCAAGCTCGTTATCCCAATTTTCTCTGCAAACTTTCCTGGCATCACATTTCTCCGTCTAGAAGTTGACTTGGTATTAATCAGTTGGGTTTGCTGAAACAAGTCAATTTTCGAAATGGGGGCTGAGGGTCCACCACCACCATATTTATGATTGGTCAGTGAGCGAGAGGGATGCTCCTTTTCCTTTTCCTTGCCCCCAAACTTTCCAGACTTGAACTTGGAGTCTTTGGCATTTGACTTCTTGCTTGCTTCTTTACCCAAATCAAGCTTCATTGGCTTCGGCTTATTGCTATGATATGGACTAGGCGCTTTTAAAATGGACTTTAGGGAAAGGCTTTGGGATGTTAAACACTTATTTTGCACTGATAAGTCTTCAGTTGAACTGCCTCTACTGTCTGGCTCAGCGTAAAGATTGCAGGCGTCTTCTTGTTCATGCTTACTAGTGCTTGAACCCATGGCTTTTATGTCTGCATCTTTCACTTCCGCAATCGGAGTAGTAGTAGTAGACGCATCTTGGCAATTTAGATCCGAAGTATCTGTAATTGGAAAGAGGTCATTATTAAATCATTCTTTGGAGTCTTTGGAGACACTTTGGAAATAAAATTAACCATGTCTTTAGTGTCTATTTGTAGCTCGGAGGTTAACCTTCGTGTTGTATTTCTATATCAGACTTTGTCAGCAAAATATCAGTAGGCTTGGCTGCTCCTTGGAGTTCTTTCAAGACATTGGCATCCACATCTCCGGATGACTTGTCGAAAACAGTTTGAGGACTGGATATGGTATTATTGTCAATGGCGCAGGCCTCTTGATTATGGGTAGTATTTGTTTTTGATATGGATGTTTTCGAACGCTTTTTGGTCCTCGACGGGGACGAGTTTGCTGGTAGTCCTGGGAGGCCTTTAAGATAAGGCGATGAATACTTTCTTGTGGAACTCATCCTAGCCAATGCATCTTTTGGATTAGTCTCGTTTGTAGATATTAAATTTACTTTACGTCATTTTGGGCCCCTCATTCCGGTTTGAATGGCTAAACTTATCAAGTTAATTAAGTGAGTTACTTGATGAGAGTTCAGATAAAGCATTTTCATGACTTACATAAGTATCCATAGAATTATCTCAATCACGATTTGTTACATAATAATGATCAACAATTCACGCTTTTGGTAGCAGTGGATCTTTGGTGGTCTCAAAATAGGCATTAAAGAGCTGTACAGTTAGATATTTTGTACTGAACTGTAGCTAACTTTGTATTTTGGGATGTAATTTTTATTTTTGATGTTATTTTGAGAAGGGGTTAATGTTCATTGTTTTGTGATTAATTAACAGAAAATGCATAGTAAGATGAATCCTGCACGAGTCGACCGGGAAGATGAGCGGAGAATGCTCCCTTGCCGAAATTTCTTGGATGGTTACTGCCCAAGGGGGCCCCGCTGCCGATTTTATCACCCATTGGCGTCTTCAATTCCAACTGTGATCCGGGTTCCGAACTTGCCTTCCAGCTTCCAGCAGAACACCTTTGGCCAGTTTCCGGTTCACTCTGGTCCTCACTCTGTGTTTTCATTGAGTAAGTGCCGACTGATTTATAGTTGTTGGAAGGGAAATAAACTATGTATAACCTGAACATGTGCAAACTACTAAAGAATGGTTCATTTGTATTTTAATTCACAGGTCCAAGTCCGTCTGGTCGGTCCCGCATGGGAATCAGCCCAAAAATCGGTGGATTAGGAACTCCTGCCTCTGGATCCAGCCGACTGCTGGGAATGAATGGTTTTGGGAGTAACTTTGGCCGCAACGCCCCGGCTCCAATATCTCCAACATATTCGGAATATGAAATGGCTTATGCACAGCAAATGGAACTTCAGAAAGAGAAAGAAAGGCAAGCTGCTACTGCTCCTCAACCTCCAGACATGGATACAACGCAAAATACTGTGTTCAGTCACATTGACTGGAAGGAATTCTTGACACCCGGTGCTCGACCTCCACCACCGACCCATGTTCCCTACATGAAGTAAGACAATTTCAATAATGCTATCTATCACAATCTCAAATTACCCTATTTTTCGACAACCAAGAGTTATTCATGTAAATCTTATTTGCAGCAATCCCCCCAGTAAGGCTACTGAGACTTTGGATTCGTTGGAAAGCTTGCTTGGAAGCAATGGAAACACAAAGATTCCGAACCCTGAAGAATTGGGACCAACCAACTTTTTTGCAGAACGATTGGCAGCCGAACGTGAATTGCAACCGGTGACAGCCATTCATGAGGTAAAACTGCCGACACCACCTCAAATTGAGGAGTTTTTCTCTCAACTGAAGCCCGCTCGACCTCTGAGTGCCAAGGAAGAGCTTCAAATGAAAGTGAAGCAGATTGCTAAAGAATTAGCTGCCGAGCCTACTCATGTGCAAAGTCTGGAAACAATTTTTAGAAACTATACCTTCCAGTCAATTCCGGCTACTCCATCTTCAGAGGTATTTATATACATAACTTGACTGACCAACATATTGTTTATTTATCTACGTTTGAGTTTTAATATCTAACATATTTTAAATGTGATTTTATTTAATCATGAGTAACAATATTTTAATTTTTACTTTTTAGGCTTAGACAGCAAACGTGTACATGCGAAGGATTAAATATTATTAAATACAGCAAGTAGAGAAGTAGGAAAATGTCCAAATTATACTTTTATCGTCAATTACATGTACACTTACGATAAGATACTATATATCAGTTAACATCCTGCTAGATATTATAATACCTAATATTATATATACTTTATTTTATTTTATTAACACCCATTCCACTGAAAGTCTGTATAACATCCATAAATTAAGTAAGATCATATAATATTGCTAGATATTATAATATTTTTTAGTTACATGTTCACTAAAATACAATTAAATACGCTGTAAAATAAATTTTGAATTCTCGGTATTCATCAAAACTTCGATGCATTCTAGTTCCTTCTATAAACGTTTCTTAATTCTCATATTCGCATTCACATTTTGATTTCACACATACAAAAATAAAAATGCTTTATCCACTTTTCCAGGCATATTCACGTGTACATATCATACCATGCAATTAAGATGGTATTTTTAGTCTGGAACCTGTGCGCTTATTCTTATTTTCCAGTGGAACTCTTGTGGTCTTATGATTTAGTAGCTACTTTAAATCCAATGATTATCATATCATATTCATCATCATACTTTTTATATAGTAATGTCTACGCAGTGGAGAAGTGCTATTATACCTGTGCATATAACTTCATAATAACATAATTTTATAGTATCTAGCTGATATAGTACCAGTATTAGAGTTGGTAGTTGGTACGTAGTTCCTTGTTCCTTCTTTCTCCATCTCATATCAATTCAACCTTCCCAATATCCCATCATGTAGAACAATCCATTTATGCAGGTTTTAGGTGTATAGTTCACATCCTTCTGTTCTTCATATGGTTCTCGTGTGCACTGAAGTTTGGGAAGATTTTTTTTTGGGTGTGTTAAATCTGAATGTTGTTGTGCACAAATTGTGGGAATACATAATGATTAAATGGTTATTTTAAGTTAGTTGTATTTAGGCGTGTGTGAGAGGTACGGGATAGCAAGGAATTGATCAGTTATCATTAGTGATTAGTTAAATATTTTTCATCAGTTTTCTTCCAATTGTGGGTAGTTTCAGGTTGTAAACTTAAAGGTATAAGCAATTCAACTTAACATTTACATTGACAAGGAATTAGGGGAGGGGAGAAAGACATTTATATCTAAATATTATAAGAATTTTTTAAATTCCCCAGAAAAAGTTGCTCTGCAGAATTTTGTAAAAACTACCAACGAGCCTTTAAAATGGCCACTGATGATGACGCAAAGTTCGGGATTAGCATCCCTGAAGATATTGAGAAGGGAGGTAAGGATCGGGCATTTATTCATTACTATAGGCACGTTCAGTTATTAGTCGGGTTAACGGGTTGTTGAGTTATCTTATCATGTACTGTCATTTTGAACGAGAACCTTAGACTTTTAAGTACACTTTAACGCGAACGTTTGGGCTAACGTATTAAATTGAATTGAAATATTTCTTGGCAGATTTTATGGCACTGACCAGTCTCCTTCAGCAAAAAGCTAATGATGTTCGCACGCAACGCGTCAACTGGCAATCTTATCTTCAGTAAGTACCTTACATTCCGTGTCTCAAACATTTCAATTTTTATTGAAACATTTCTTTTCGCTAACTAAGGTTCGTATTTTGCCTTTCTACAGATGTCAAATGATATCCCAAGAAGATTACAACTTTATTGTTGGTTTTGATGGTGCGACTGGGGCCGCAAGAGCTCAGTTTTTGGAGGAACAGAAACATCAGTGTGCTAAGACGTTTTTAAATCTAATGGGTCATGTCTCCAAAGATCAGACAATTTATTACATTCTTGTCCTTATTGATGACATGTTGTCAGTAAGTGATTCTTTTGCTTTAGTTTTTTTTTATTCCAACTTTGCCTGGCGTCACACTGTTTTACCTAGATTTCGTTTTGCTAACTTTTGCTGCAGGAGGATAAAAATCGCGTTGAGGTATTCAAGGAGTATTCCCGGAAGAAGAAGGAATCTGTCTGGGCTCCGTTTCTAAACATGCTGAATAGGCAGGATGGCTTCATTACTAATATGACGTCAAGAATCTTGGCCAAAATGGCATGCTGGAGCCGGGAATTGATGGACGGGTCTGACCTCCATTTTTACTTAACATGGCTCAAGGACCAGTTGCGCAGCCCGGTAAGTTCATTTTGAATTAATAATTAAAATATTCCTTATCAAAGAACACACAGAATGGAAATGATATACCACAGATTCATTCTTATGTAACTGTATTTTTATATAGGACAATGAATACATTCAATCTGTTGCTCGATGTCTTCAAATGATGCTCCGGATTGATGAATATCGGTATGCATTTGTTGCTGTGGATGGAATCTCTACACTGGTTTCCGTATTGTCTGGTAGACACAACTTCCAAATCCAGTATCAATTGGTGTTTTGTTTGTGGGTGCTAACTTTCAATCCCACCTTGGCAGAAAAAATGAACAAGTATGTTGATTTATCTGGAACTATGTTCTGGAAATACGTAGGATGAAGACAAAGATTGTTTTAAGGAAGGCTATTATTCAAACATACGTTTAAATGTTTTTTACAGATTCAATGCCATTCCAATCTTGGCCGATATTTTGAGCGACAGCGTTAAGGAGAAGGTTACCAGAATTGTCGTTGCCGTGTTCCGGAATCTGATTGAGAAACCAGAGGAAAATCAAATCTGCAAAGAGCATTGCATTGCAATGGTTCAGTCCAAAGTTCTGAAGCATCTGGAGATTCTTCAGCAGCGTAAATTCGAGGATGAAGATATTCAAGCTGATATTACGTTTTTGAGTGATAAGCTCCAGGAATCTATTGTGGATTTGAGCTCCTTTGATGAATACGGCACAGAAGTGAAGTCTGGGAGATTGGAGTGGTCACCTGTACACAGATCTGAGAAGTTCTGGCGTGAGAATGCAGCTCGCTTAACAGAAAAGAATTATGAACTTTTGAAAATCCTGATTCATATCCTTGAAACCTCCAAAGATCCGATAGTACTTAGCGTTGCCTGTTACGATATTGGCGAGTTTGTCAGGCATTATCCTCGCGGAAAGACGTATGTCCACACAATTTAATACCCCACTCCCTTGTAATCAATCATCAATCAAAACTTCAAGATATTAAAATGGAGAATTTTGTATTATAGAATAATCGAGCAACTTGGTGGAAAGCAAGTAGTGATGGCTCACCTGGCACATGCTGATTCCAACGTTCGTTATGAAGCACTCCTTTCCGTTCAGAAGCTAATGGTCCATAATTGGTAATAACAACATGATTTTACATTTCTATTGACGTTTTAACTACCACGCGTTTCGTTTGTTAACTTAAACTATAACATTCTTTGCCAACAGGGAATACCTCGGAAAGAAGTTGGAGCAAGAAACAAAGTTGCCGGCGAAGGCTTCGGCGTAAGTGGAAACCAATAAATATATTCCTCACATTATACTCGGCATCAGTGTTGCCTGTTCAAGATATTTGAAGGTGCATAAAAAAAACCACGCATTTAGATTGTCATTTAGATGAGAAACGTTTCAACGTTTAGTTGGACTTCCTTTCAAAAAAAATATTTAGTCTGTCAATATGTAGAGTTTAGTCATGAACAGAATGAAAACATTCTAACCATTTGTTAAACATTCCAGTTGTCAAGTTAAAAGAGATGCATGCATTCCATTAAGTTAGTTAGAACTCGTGAAGGTCTAATATTGTGATATACATATATGTATAATGATCAATAAATATGTTTTGTTCATTTGATAAAATCCTTTCCATATTGTGATTAGTCATGTTTAGATTTAATGTAAGAGCAGAGATATAAATATTGCAACTAGTCTTCTTGAATTGAATTGAATAAAAAATTCTGAAATTAATTATTGTAGTTCAACGGTGAGTTAACCCATCTCTCTTTATTTTTCTTCCACGACAATGTATTTTTCATTTAGTGAGAGGTAGAAACTCTGAAAATGCGCGAAAGTTACAGAGTACCGTATTATTTATATATTTAACAACTTTACAGGAAATCATGTTATTGCGTTAATAGAACTAAACGTATATCGTACTTAACATTTACTAACATAAATTATAGCTAACCCAAAAGGTTTATCACGGATGACTAGTAAGAATTCGATACAATAATATGATAAGGGATTGTTATACTGAGATGAAAAAAAATACAATATTTATCAGGAATGTTTCAGTTCTCAATCGTAAGTCTGCAAACACATTTTTAAAAACTTATATACTAAAAACCAAAAGAGAAACACTTACGGCATCTTAAGATTGTCGTACTATAGTTTTTTTAGATATAAATATAGAAGCTTTTTTACTCATTTTTAAGTATGCATGCTGCATGAAGTCTAGTTTAGTCTAAGATGTATCTGTAGCTGTGTACAGCACAGTCCATAAGTATAGCTGACCATTTCCGATAGTTATAAATACAACTAGTAGGCGAGTTGCGATATGGTTTATCTTTAGCATTGTTCATCATTTAAATTTTCATGTTAACTGAGTTAGATTCTAATTATGTTTTGATGCGTCTAGGCGGTTTTAAAATGCCATTTCTATGTGGACCAACCCCGTTCCCAGCACTTTTCTTGAAACCATTCTTTGGCTTGTTGGGACGCTTTGTTTCAAACAAAATGTCAGAATCCGAATCGTCTGA
>JAQGAH010001769.1:0-11449 GCA_034696885.1 Lepidocyrtus paradoxus
TTAATCCATAACTCAAACTCATATTGATATATTGAACCTTGGCCTTAAGATGTGTTGGTGTTCCATTCGGCAGTTCAAACTAACTCGTTGTTGTACAGATTTTTTTAAATTGAGCTTTCCAGCAACATTCTTTCGATCATATTTCCAACCCCAAGTGATCCTTAAATTGCATTGACTAAATATCGTACTTTTCTGTTCTGATTAGGTGATCGCGTTGACTTTGGCAGACGGAGAAAATGAGACTACTGAAGCCCTTATTAGACAAACCAATGCTGAGGCTGCGTCGTCATCGGGGACGTCAGGGGTCTCCTCGTCATCGCTCCCCGCTTCATCACCGTCTATCTCTTCAATTTCTTCGTCTGTGGCATCCATATCTTCTCCCGTTCCACTTCCACTCACTCCTGGCCCTTCAGGGGAAGCCAGTGGGATCGCAGTCACGCTGGATATGCTTTCATCATCACCTTCTACTTTGACATCATTTCGAAGTCCAAACGTAGTTGCACCCAGTGGCGAGGCGATCCCTGTTTTACCACCGAAAACACCTTCAATGGGTGTTCATCCTGCTCTTGGAGGCCCGTTTCCGTTCGTCAGTATGGCGCATGCTGCGCAGGCAATACAAAGAAATGAATTATCCCCTGTGCTTAGCTGTAACAATGTCGTTGTTAGTAATAGTAACTTTAGTAGTAGTAATGCAGCAAATAGTACAAACAGCATCGCTAGCTCTAGCCCGTCATCATCGCTATTTCAAGGAGCAATTAAATCAGTGCAGCCTCCTCAAATGCATCTCCCCTCAACTGCGATTTCTAACAATCCTCCATCTGGCACGCCCGTGATCGTCAGTACTTCTGTTGTGACGGCTGTGAGTGAATCGTATGTAACCAGATTGATAATCGAGAAACCCTCTTCGTCTTCGTTGAATTTAGCGACACAAATGGTCGGTGGTAATGTGGCAAGTTTAGGAATTAGTGGTAACAATCTAGCTAATAGTCAAGCCGGCCCAAGTCAGAGCTTACAACGTCAACTTGTGAATGTTCCACCGCCTTATCCTGGTGTGAATACGATTAATACTAAACATAGTCTAAGTAGTTCTAGCTCTAATCCTAGTGGTATCTTAACCAGTAACGTTCAAGTGCGACATTCACAGCAGCAGGCCTCCTTATTGAGCAATGTTAGCGGCTCGTCCCCCTCTCCCAATTCCAACTTGCCAACTATCAGAATGGTTACCTCTGTAGCAGAGTCCCATGCCCTTTTGGAGAAAACAGCAGGTGGAATTATTAATAATGAGGTGCCTTGCGTAGCACCAATTGCTGACATCAGTGATAGTACTTCAGGAATTTCTTCATTGGCGCAGCCAGTAGCAAGTCCTCTTTTAGTAAATCTTCTTCAAAATAATGATGTCCCTTCTGGTTCATCATCATCATCAACCTCAGCCAACACAGATGCTTACAATCAACAACTTATGCAGAAGACCTCAAATGTGCCCTCTCGAGTGGTAACCGCCAGTAGTGATAAATTGCAAGGAAGATATTTAATCCAGCAACAACAGTCGAAAAAGACAAAAAGAGGTCTCAGCATGGATGGTGCTTGTTCCTCCGTTCCAAAATCTGTCCCTGTGTGTAGTTCAGTTAGCGGCTCAGACTCCATTTTCCCGGTTACTGTCCCACAAGCCACTAGTGGGACTGACTCGTTTCAGTTTGCATTACCGTTGCCTTCAGAAAACACTTCTTCAGTAACAATGAATAGAGTCAGTGTCCCAATAACGCCTCAGAACAAAATTGGAGGCCCTCTATTATCCAATCAAAAGGGCACTGAACAAACCTCCGCTGCTGTTCTTCATGGACGGACAATCATGCAAGGAAATATCCGTATACTCGATCAAGGTTCCGGCCAAATACGAACCATTTCACTGCAACACCAACAGCATCCGCCCCCGCCACCATACTCTGCAATGACATCGGCTCATGGAAAGGCAGTTTTACCTGGCGGTTCAATTCGCACTCATGGTCAACCCAGCTTGAGGCCTGAACTAGTTACATCGGCAACACTAACAAACGGTCCATTGCATGCGTCATTATCTGAACTGAGTGATGGGGGCGAAATCGCAAAATCTCAAACCACGACTCCAGTCACCTTGGTTCAGTCTGGTGAGCATCAGATGATGGATCAAGATGCATCTAAAACGGCAATGACGACGGCGGCGTTAGTTGCGGACCAATCGCGTACCTTGCTTCCAATTACTACAGTGAATATAGTTAGTAAATCGGCGAGTAAGCCTAGTTCTGTAAACTTTAATAGTAGTAAAGATTCGGATGCTAAGACTTTCATTCCACCCCCTGATCCCCGAATGTCGTCACAAGTTCAAAGAATGTCGCAAAGCGGCAGTAACCCAGTCAGCGTAAAAAACTCAGCATCCAATTTGGTTGTACAAACAACAAGTTGCAACACAGACGCCAAATCGTCAACTAGTCAACTCAACTCTGTGGGACGTAAGAGATCATCAAAAGACAGAATTTTCCCAATAAGCCAGATTCCTCCATCCGGAAAACCTCGACAATTTCTTATTAATCCACTGACGGGTCACTTGGAACCCATGCCTTGTGAAAGTAGTTCGGAAAGCGAAGAAGGAGATGATGGGGAAGGGGAAGGAGGGCGTAAGTCAAATTCTCACAAAAGCTCAGCGCTTAAAAATAAATCGAGCAGAGGTCCTGCCCTTCTACCGAGTGTCCATCACCGTCAGATAGTAACAACGGAATCTGGAGTAACAGTTGCTCGAGTGGTTAAAGGGCCTCTCTTACTTGATCCATCTACAGCTCAATCTCATAGGGAATTGGATGGAAGGAAGCCCACAAACAACTCTGGAGACTCTAGCATAGCTTCTTCCGGAGCATCGATAATGTCTGTAACGAAGAAATCTCGCGAAGACTCCTTCACCAATGTTGCCTTATATAATCAGAAAGATGCTAAAGAAAGTAGTATTCCCAGTCCCGCCACCGTTACGGCAACGTCTGTCAGTGGTGAAAAGATTAAACTGCGCCTCAAGCTAGAAAAAAGCGAGCCGATATCTCCTGCGTATAAAGTTGATGTTTCTTTTGTTAAAAAGTCAGAAAAAAGTGCATTTTTGCCAAATATAAGCTCTGGTTCATCTGGACCAGGGACACCCTCCTCATCAGCAACATTCTCATCTTCTTTGTCTGGGAACCAGTCAAGTTCTGGCGATCAGCCGAGAGTCCCCCCACTTCATATATCATTACGTGGAAAGAACGCTGCAGTGGTTGTCAGTCCACGAAGGGAGGAAAAGGACATGCCACCACCGCCTCCTGTCGTTGGTGGAAATACCAAAGACCCTTTAGTCAATATAATCGCTAAAGATGTAGCTACACTGGAAACATCATCTGGCATCTCTTCGTTACCTTCCCACTCTAAATCCACTTCTCATATGTTAAATTCTCATGAAGGAAAGTCCAGCAATAGTAGCAAATCCAGTGGGATCGTGAAACGAGCGAAAGGCAGAGTAAAAAGTCTTGATGGCACTTCAATCAGTAGCAAAGGACTAACTGGCGAAAAGACAAAAGTAAAAGCATCCCGTCCAAAATTGAGTAAAGAAGTTAGTCTGCAGGATACGTTAACAGCAGCAAAAAATCAGGAAGCTGCAAAACAGCCACTTTACCAATTTCCTATGCCCGAACTCCAGCCTGTGACTGGTGTACCAACAACACCGACACCATCCATTGCAATGCCATCAGCAAAAGAAACTCAAGGTTTTGAAAAAACTACTACTTCTGCTGCCCTTTCCCATCCCATTACGACTGTTTCACCCGTTGAAATAATTCCAAGTAATAACAATAACAAGTGTCTGGAAGATGAACTTTCACTACCAGCAGAGCCTTCAAGTGAAAGCTGTGCGACAAGCTTCTTGCCCTCATCCAATTCTGCACCAGATCTCATTGCGGAAAAGGAGGGCAGAACAGAGAGTCAGGAGGAAAGTGCAAAAATTAATTCAGTAATAGAAGATGTCATATTGTCTAAATCCAAAGAAAATATGGAGAGAGAAGCACCTATTGTCGCGTTTCCGGTTGCATCCAAGACAAATTCCCCAGTTCCTCCGCAGTTAGAATTAGAAAAGAATTCATCACATTCTGTTACTGAAGAGAGTCCACTACCTCAAATAGATGACGTTCTCAAGGGTGCCTTTTCATCTTCTGAAACTCCGCCTTCTGACATCTATGGTGAAAGTTTGGAGGAGAAACTTCTTCCGGATTCAGTAGAACCTGCTGCTGTTATTCCTTTAGCAGAGTCGAATAGCATTTCAAAGATAGATTTAATGGACCCTGTGATTAATCCTGCTGTCGACTCATGTGATAATAATTCTGATTTTGGAGAACCAAGTCAAAATTCCGACAAACTTGATAGTAAAATAACAGAGGAAGTTAGTGTTGTCAACTTGAAGGAAACAACTTCCCCCGGTGCTACGAATCTGAACAGAGATGAACAGAGGGATGAAAGTAAATCATCAGAGGAAAGCAAGGATGACAATGGAGTGGTAGCAACAATTCCAGAAGAATTACCATCTGCATCTTTGATGGAGGTTGTCGAGGATAAGACAACTGAGGAGATGAACATATCAACGGATATTGTTAATGAAGAAGGGTCTAACAAGTGTGCTGACCTGGAGGAATTGCCGACCGTAAAAAGTACGGAGGAATCATCTGGTAACGATATGATGGAAGTAGAAGAAAATGGAGGGAAATTGGAGGAGGAAATAGCAGTTATTGAAGAAGCGGGTGAGTAATTACGACAATTAGGAAGGAGTTTTAATAAATTTTTAGCAACTGTTAGTATTAAATTGAAAATATGTCTAATCATGATTGCCATGCTTGTTATTTTTTACCAGCTACTTCATTGGTTGCCTCTGCTCATCCGGAGGATTTGATGGTTGATTATGGTTCCAAGTCAAATACGGATTCTGAAGCAATCATAGTATTGGATGGCGTGTCATCATCATCACCGCTATCTTCCACCGAGAAGCTTACTGACCTACCATGCCCACAAAAGATTGAGCAGCTGCTGGAAAAGGAAGAAAGTCCAAAGCCTTCAGGGGACGAAAATTTCGATGCAGATCAAAATTCTAGCTGCATGAAACAAGAACATGAAAATGAACCCGAAGCAGATAAGGTAGCTGCTCACGTTTCCACCGCCATTACTACACTGGACGACAAAACAGATTGCAATTCCAAGTTAGAAAATGACAATGTGGAGGCTGCGTCAGTTCCGGAAATTGAGCCTGATCCTAGTAGTAGATCCGCCCAAGGTAACTTGTTAAGTCATGTATCTAAAACTACAGATAATTAACAAAACAGCTGTGACAAGTAAAAACCTAAATTGAAAATTTTATGTAACTTTTTTAGACGACTTGGCTGCTTTGTCAAAAGAAGAAACACCCGAAAGCAAACTGCAACTTGTCCTGGACAAGATTGAAAATGACCAGGACAAGTTGTCGAATTTCACACATCAGGAGACACAGCAAGAGGAAATTGGTGGTGAGACAAGCGTCGAGGAAAAGTTAATCAATGACGAGATACCTGAAGGAAAAGCAAAGGCATCCACTCTTTTGGAAGATATTGGGTCACCCCCTAAATTAGTGGACAGTACAGAACTTCCCGTTGAATCTCTAACTTTGAAAAAATCAGTAGAATCTGCTGAAAGCTCCGTCTGTGAAAAGTCCAGTGAAAGTCATGATGTTCCAGTGAAAGACATCATAGAAAAGGAAGAAGGTACGAGAACCCAACATTTTTTTTGATATTTATATGATTTGACAGTTTCAATATAACAACAATTAAGATTTTTTTATTTTAGTCGATCCAACATTGCAGCCTGATAAACCTGTCATGGGCAATCAAATTGAAGAAGAATCCATAGAACAAGGAAACAATGATCCTGCAGAAGAGAACAATTTGATTATCCAATCTTGTTCGAAAGATTCAATTACTGTTGCTCAGGCTCAACCAGAAGAATTGATAGATACGAACGTTGTAGACTCTAAAACAAAAGCAGAAATTGTATTGGATGATACCAAGGAGCACAAGGTGGAAGAGGAACGTACAGTAGATGAGATCCCTCAACATCAGGAACTCGCTGGAAAAGAAGCACCTAGCGTCAATGATATTGATATTGCTGAGCAAAAAGGTAAGCACATTATTTCTAAAACATTTTGTTTTGTTACTTATTGTAGACCTGTCTTTGTCCTGTATGTCAATTACAATTTTTATTCAAACAGTTCATACAGGTACAGAAAAGGAAGTAATGGGTTCTCCAAAACCCTCAACTTCTCCTTCCGCTCCTGAAACCAACGTTGAAAAAGTTGAGACAGTTCCAACAATACAGAATGCGTGTGATGCCACAGTTAATGAAGAACTATCCATTACTGAAGAGTCCAGTGAGTGTGGGATGGAAGAATCAAATTTGACAGAAGTGAACACAACTGATGCAACTGTAGTAGTACAAGGTGATGATGACACCTTAGTGGACCAGCCTTTAAAGAGTTTGAAGAAAAATGACGACAATAATATGGATACGATTAGAATCGATTCGGTACTTTCTGTAGAAACAATCCCCGAGGAACTGTCAAAAAAGGATGCACCAGCAGAATCAAGTAACAAATGTACAAAATCAGATGAAGAGAAGGAAGAGGAGACACCTTCTGAAACTGTTACTTCTCCAGTTCTTTCTGTGCCAAAATTATCTGAAACAGCTACAGAAGAGAAGAAGCCTTCTCTAATTCCAGTTAGTGACAGCGTAGAATCTGCAGATGAAGATGATTATAATACTTCTAATACCACGCCTGATGATGATGATGATCCGTCAGTCAGTGTAACAATAATGACACCGAAAAATACAGATACACCTGTTGCTTCTTCAACAACAAGCGCTCCACCAATTTCCATCGTACTACCTTCGAATAACCCAGACGGAAAGGCAGGCACTTCTAAAAATGCTTATAAGCGGAGAGCTGAAATTAAACCTGGTGCTCTTCAAAATACTTTGAAAAGATTACACGGCAATTTCTTACCAAAAGTACTTAAAACTTCGGATACACAGGATGTGACTAGTCAGCGAACAGAGGAAGCAGACTGTGTAGATGAGCCTCCCGTACAAGTGGTTGAGCCAGTGAAAGCTATGATTCCCATTACTCCCAATAAAGTAGCTGTATCCTATGCCACAGTAACGCAGTCACCTGTTAGCATAACAGTTTCTCAAGTAAGGCCCATCATGACTAACGTTATTCATCGTCCAAAGGTTTCTTCGACTTCTGTACCGAGTACGACAACTCAACCGACTTTGCATCAGATATCCTCCGGACTTCACTCTAATATTTTGGCAAATGTCTCTGTTGCATTAACATCATCAACATTGACCTCCGTCACGTCAATTTCTGTACCATCCACATCCTCTGGAAGTGGCCCTCAGACAGTGTTTGCAATTCATCCAAACGTCAGCATCCCCGCTAATTTTGCTCAACTTCAACAATCGCCTGTTGTTCTTCCAGGAGGTCATAAGATGGTTCCTATAAAATTGGTAACCCTCCCAAAACAGTCTGGAGGTCAATTGCAAACAATCCCTCTGGGAAATGCGACCCCGAATCGCTCATCGCCCAATCTTCTGGAGGCTGTCAACATTGTAGCCAATGCAGGATCCCGATCTTCATCTCCAAAGACCACGTTGATAAGTAATGCCATGCAATCGACCCCGTTGAATCTTAGCTCTATGTCACTTCCTGTTGGAGGGAATCTCCACTTTGTGCCCATATCGGTTTCCTCTGCAACTGGAACCACCAGCAATGTTAAAGTTCTGATGACACAGCCAATAAAAATGCAACAGGCTGGTTTATCTCAGTCAATGGTTGTGAAATCTGTTTTAATGGGGAATCAGCCGACAACCATCCGTGTAATTCGCCCATCCAATCTTCAAGAACCTATTTCATTTCAAACCCTCATGAAGCCATCAGCAGAGCAAACAAATGTTACTGAAATTTCCTTACCAAAGGCAAATGTTAGTACTACGGAAACTTTGGGCTTTAAAAGAGACTTTATCGTACAGCCGGAATCCTTGTTTAAGAAACTAGACGGGGTGGAAATTGTGGAAACCGGCTCCCCATTGAACAATGATGAACTCCCATTTGAAGCTGATATTATTCACGATGAAAAGGATCTGGCGGATGTGTTAGCATCCGAAGCAAAAAGTGAAATGATTCCGATGGAAAACTGTGCAAATTTTAATATTAGTCTTCAAAATGATATTAAAGCTGTAGAAAAGGGACCAAAAGCAAAAGTCAACACCCCTTCTGCGTCAGCCACCTCCTCAATCCCTGTTCTTAATCACGTAACATCTAAAAGTTTGCTTCAGATTAATCGAGATGCTAAATCAGCGCAAGGTTCGCCATTGCCCGCGACCAAACGATCGTCTCCTGTTTTCACGTACTCCTCATCATCCGCAAAATCCAGTCGAAACCGCAATTCACCCTCTCGAACTCCATCTCCGTTGAATCCAGTTGTACCCGACCTTCACGGAGAGGACCAGGAAATAATCAACTCCTTCTCTGGAGCTCCATCATTGTCACGTTTAACTGTCCAAACTAAATCACAGGCCCGGGACTCACTTGAAAGGAAGGCGATCCCTAGTTCTGAAATGTTGCCAGACCATACTTATGGAATCACAACCGGCATTAGTATCACAAATTGTAGCTCCTCAAATAACATAGATGAAGTATTATCAATAGAAATTCCACCAATTGATCTAGAGGTTGCGGCTACTCTCAGCCCATCCCAGAATGCCACGGAAGAGAAGAGATGTACGAGAAGTACTCGATCCAACCCCAGGCTAAGTCCGGACATTACTGCTTTTGTCAGTGAAACGCAAAAATCAGCTAAGCTTTCCACAAAGGCTGAACCTCTTTTCCTTAAGAATAGTCCAAAACCAAGTCCCACTGGGAGTCTGAAAATTTTGAGCCCTACCCCAAGTAGTTTGACAATCACTCCATCCACTTCCACCCGGTCCAGCCCGATATTAAATAGCCAACATCAAATCAATGCAAGTAATGCTGCAGCTACGATCAACGCTGTTGCGCTTGGGATTATTGATAAAATCCAAGGAAATGCAACAGCACAGAACGCCAAGAATTCTAGAATATCCAAATTGAGTGGAGCTAATAAACGGAAAAGACAAGAGTCTGATAGCAGCAGTGCTTCGAGAGATGAAAATAATGAAGAGAAGGCAGAAATAGATTTGAATTCTCGACCTGGGAAGCGAAAGTGCTCCGAAAATGCTGCTGAAATGATCAAGGTTTGCATTGGGGTAGAGGATAGTCCAAAAAGGAATTCAACATCAATTAAAAAGACTGATGATGGGAAGAGTAAAGAGAGCAAAGGGAAGAAAGGAATGGGTTAGTAGATTATAATTAATGATATTTATTAATTTTATTTATGAATAAAACATCTGGAAACTAAACTAATCTTTCAACTTTTTTAAACATGTAGGTACAGTTGTCGAGGAAGATGATGACGCAGATTCTGAAGTATCACTTTCAAGGGGCCGCAGTGGAAGATCCAGCAGAGAATCATCGGAAGATAGGTCCTCAAGTCGTGGTAGCAGTGTACACCGTGTTGTTTCTTCTACAGCGACTGATAAACCAAAACAAGGAAAAGAGGAGGAACCAGCTAAAGATACAAAGTAAGGGTTTGTGCATGAGTAATCAATCAAGAATCAATAAAGTTATTCAGGTAGCAAAAGCATATTCTAACCTAGCTCATCTGTTTTTTAATAGGTCCAGTCGTTTAAATAGCAGACTAAATAAAGATGGAAGGCCCAAATTGAAAAGCCAATCTGACAAAGCCAGCCCGCAACAAAGTTCAATACCTTCAAAGAATGCCAAGGAGTCCGGGCAAGTAACGACAAGAAGACTAAATCGACCAAATTCGAAAAACAAGTCACCGCTCACTCCCGCTAAAACCAGAACCAACGTGAGGAAAGATGCAATCAGCTCCAACGCAAACTTGGACAAAACTGCGACGGCCACTCCATCATCAAATGCAAATCCTGAAAGTGAAAATGCGCGACGTAAGACCCGAAGTAGCGCAGCAGGCAAAAGACATACCACGTAACCTTAACGCAGATAGACCAAACCAATTATTTATTTAATTTTTTGGAATTTTTAAAATGAGTGGAAAGTAACAGTTATGTACGTACGAAAGAGTTTTATAGAAATTCGCGAAGACATGCTCATTAGGTATCAGGATACTTGAGTGGTGACATCCAAAAAACGATGCAATAATCAATGATACGAAAGGTTTATCCGAAACAAACTCATCGTTTTGAAATATAGTCATGTCTGATAGTAAGTCCAAAATTTGAGATCAAGTGATCTTACTATCGGCTTAGTTATACGATAAGAACATTGACTAGAGAACAAGGGAAAAGATCAGTGAAAGTTTTGCATACATACCTAAGTACACAACAGTATGTACTCATCATCAACGGAGGAACGCTGATAGATATTTACATTGCTAAATATTAATGTTTGACTATTTACTAATATCTGTAAGTATATTAGTTTACTTACTCTATGTTGGAATAAAAAAAAGGTTTGAGTTTAGGTAGTTTATGTTAGGAAGACAGTTCCAGTATCAGAGGGACTCCCTCTGATAACTCTTTCTTGTATAATTTTGTTGTATATTCTACTGTACAATTGTTGTAATACGATGCTTGTTATCATCATTAGTAATTATAAGTATTGTTTTCTTAGTTATGGGTCTTGTAAATATACTAAGTAAGGCGACCCATAAGATCGTATGTTTATGGATTATTGTTGACTATGCTACTGTTACTACAATACAGTACATAAATGCTGATAAATTCTATGTAAGATACATAATACTACCTACTATATTGATATGTACATCCCTACGTGGAATTTTAATTCAGAATGGTAAATTGTTTATAATAATTATTGTTACAATAGCGAGTAATGATTAAAAATTATCAACACGTTGTATAATACATGGAAATGTAGCTGATACATATATATATACATACATTTGTTTGTCTGTACACTGATATTAGCTCGCTATTATTCACTTTGGTAAAAAAATCAACTAATAAAAATATTCTGTACGGACAAGAAATTAAATGGCAAGCTGTTTACTTGACTCGTAACTTATTTCAACGCACATTCCATATTTGCACGTTTAGCTCATGTCATAACTCATAAAAACGAAAATGCATAATCAACTGACAAGGGAAGGTACCCAATGGATGTCGCTAAAAAATCATGAAATACTTTTTACTAGATACAGTTTTCGACGCTGATTACGATAGGCATACTCATTTTCCCGAATGGTCACCTTTGGCATCTTAATTTAATTATCAAATTATGCTCAATTAAAGCACAGGCAAGATA
>JAQGAH010001770.1:0-11445 GCA_034696885.1 Lepidocyrtus paradoxus
GCCCTCCACCAAAATCGGAACGCTTAGACATGGTAACAGGAAAATAATTCCTTAACGTATTATATCTAGTAAGATGTTGAATTGTGTATATTTAACTAGGTATGAGCACCGACACGTTGTTTAATCGATCCGTCTTTTTCTCATTCAAACGTCCGACACGCTTTCAATTCCATTTACTGTGCTCGTTAAAATTTCGCTTCCACAGCATTCTACTAAATGGTTTTCAATTGCATAAATTTCTTTCTATACTACGCTACAAAATTTCATTTAAATTAAAAACTATCCACTAAAACCGACTAGATACTTCAGTAATCAGTTGGATCAATTGGAAATTAGAAGTTTGTCTTGCCCATTGCAATTGCTTCTATTCCAGTGTTATATTGTTTTACACAATTTAAATTGTGGCAGTAATTCCAATAGAGCATGAAATGTATAAGGTTGAAGCGTTCTGTCAGAATTTTGGAACCAATAAGAACACGATTTGATAGTTACTCACATTCAATGTAAACTAATGTTTCGACATTGACAAGGCAGAAAACAGATACGTGAAATAAAAATGCAGTCTCATGTTGTATCCATTCTCGTAGGAATAGTCCTTCAGCTATTTCCCCTAATACTCGGTAGGACCTGCTCCCCATTTAAGCTTATCAGAAAAACTAAGCACAACTTCATTACAACCTACACGAATCATATATTCTCCATTTGGAATCGGACAGACGGGGTGGAAAACTTGGACCAATTCATATCAACATCATTGAAGAATCATCATTGCTTAATTCATATCACAAACTTTCTCAAACTTGACCTAAATCTCAATGAACTAACCGAGCCAGTCCTCCTCAAAACTCCGGAAGTCGGTTTCGCCGAGTGGACTGAATTAGACGTGAACATAAAATCTTTCATTTGGTTGTTAGAACCCAGCAATAAATCCAGTTCATTTGTGGAACCCTGTCAGGAGACAGTTTTGTTCCAGCTAGACAGTGAGTGCAGGATGCTTGAGGTGTGCCCACAGTTGAATTACATTTCCTTTGTTAGACGGAGCAAGCCATGGAGCTGTTCTGTAAATTTAGACATCTTGCCTCCACTTCGACGTAATTACAAAGCCACTTTAATTTACAACGCAGCACCTGACTCTGAATTTTCAGACTACGTCGACGCTGTAAACTATCCGTCTCCCTGGTATTATTACTCCAATTTCCCAGACTTTCGGGAGGCTTCCCTCAAAAGTATTTCGACAATAAATATCTTTGTGGTGCAAGACAAATTATTTACGAAACTCTCTGGGACACAGAAACGTCTGCTTTCTGGTTGGGCCGAGGACTCATATATTCATCAACAAAGATCCAATATATATCACAACTCATTGGTCATACAGATATTTTTGGCGAGTATGCACACATCAGTCACAGGAACAAGCAGCCTTTCGACCGTTAAATCTCATTTTGACCAGGTGGCTGTGGTTGACCTTTGTTTCGACTGCCAGATTATTCTAAATCCAGATTCAATCGACACATGGTCATCGTGGAAGGATTTCGACAAGGCATTGGATGCCATCAAAATGGAGCAGATTTCATCTAAGGACATACGAGGCATCTTTCTTGGTACTACCGATTTCAATTCCGAAATAACTAAAAACTTTGTTCATCAGGAACATCTCAGTATGTGCGACAATCTCTTCAAACGGGAAGGCCATAATGCCTTGAATACTGTTGTAAAAGCATTTCTGGCTCCAGGAGACCAGATTTATCACTTACATGCATATTTATGGAAAACTATCTTAAAAAACTACACGATGCAGATGTCTGAATTGGATTACTGCCACAATGAAGTAATGCAAAATTACTCTTCAACTTACGACAGTACACAAAGTAACTCTTATCTATCGCCAAAACTACGAGCTGACATTGGTTTTGTTCCATATCCACTACATTTCCCATTATTCGTTGAAGATAGATTCAACTCCCTCCATTTCGTAACCTGTGGCTGGAGAGGTATCCAATCAATGGCGTTTGAGGAGCTTGTCAAGGTTTACGATTACAAAATTTGGGTTTGTATCCTAGCTACACTTTTTGTTGCTCCGATCTTTCTCCAGTTCCTCCAACTGCAACAAATATACCAAACATGGCGGCAGCCAGCACACGAAATTTTGATCGGAGTGCTGAAAGTACTTCTGGAGCAAGGGGATCCATTCCAACCAAGTCTACTGAAATTAACTACAGCCAGGATCGTAATTGGGGGAATTCTGCTGGCAGGAATAGTGCTTAGCAACGGTTACAAAAACACGAATGTCTACAACATGATCCTCCCACGGAGTCCGGTCCCGTACCAACATTTCTATGAACTTTTGAATGACAGCTTTACCATTTACACCAGGCTTGGATTCATCGATACAGAAGATATGATCTATTACTTTGACAATCCAAGATTTGTTTTCAAGCAGCATTCACTCATCGTAGTTGAAAAAAACAGGACAAACGAAGCCTTAATCCGCTCACAACTTTACGACTCTTTTCAGTTGACTAAAAAGTATAAAAAAGGGAAACAACTGGAACTGCTAGAATTAGTGACAAATCATTCGGAGCTATACCGTGTGACATTTCTGAAAAAAATGTTGATTGAAATGTTTCGCCGATGGCATTTGTACTTCAAAAGTGACTCTGAGTCGAATTTGTATAACGACGCCATTGAGTACGAGAAAAATTTTCAAAGGCTATATGGAAATACGGAGGATACTGTTTTGTATGACTATCTCAGCCACTGTAACAAATCCGCACTCATCCTTCCCTCTGTCACCTGTCATAACTTTTCAAGAAGGTTGAGAGAAGCGGGACTTGGGGGAAGCATTGGAAAGGAAACGTACTTTTGGTTCACCGGTGTCTTCTACTTTGTGGGAGCCATTCCCTTGTTTCTATTAAAGCGAGTGAGATATTTCAAAGAATCCGGGATTCAAGAGAGATGGATGGGACTTTTGTGGTTAATATCAAATCCAGAGAAAAGTACCACGTCATCGATGGGGGCAGATCCATCCGGTGCCAAACTAGATGGAAACATTATCATTATATTTGGGCTTTTCTGCATTGGCTTGCTTCTTTCTGGGACTTGCTTCCTGCTGGAAATTCGGGGGCTAATTTTAGCTTGGTTGGCTATTGTGTCGAAGCAGTTAATAAAATTGCCCAGGTTTATTATTGCAATATGGTTGGATAAATGTTGGGAGCGTGCCGGACGTTAGAAGGACAGAACGGTTACACGGCGTGTCGGTGACATTCTGGCGAAAAAACGTACTTATATTTATGTATATTTATAATTTAACAAGTCACATGCCTCGAAGACACGATGTACTTTCTCGTAAATCTCCTAAAACGTGACGTTCAATACCTTGTTGCTACGAGCTTGGTAAAGTGCTTCCCGAAAAACGACGCCTACATAGGTTAGCTAAAGCTGGGTTGCGTCAGAAGCAAAAGCAAATTCAAGAATACTTTAGTAACATTGGTTCGATTAATTTTAGCATACTTAAAAAACTTAATCTGATGATTTAATTATATGTATTTTTTTATTTAATCACCCATGTGAGAGTGACATATGCTAATCATTCCCCAATCTTGTATGTATCCACAAAGTATCTTGTATTTAATACAAAAATTAGCTGAATCACAATAAAACTTTGTGACCACTTATACACAACACTCGTACAAAAATTGAGATTTTACAATTTCTGCTCATTTACATAGAAACCTTGTATTTTCATGGATGACGCTTCTCGATGGATGCGATCCATCGATAAAAACATAAAACATAAATGTATTCCACCTAAAAATTCCGTTATCTCGGTTTTAGCGTCGAGTAATCCGGAATACATAAACTGGTCTGAATTTCCAATCTCTGTTCAAAAAACCAATGTCTGTAGAATAATTACAAGTTATATGTTGCATGAAAATTGGCAACAGTTTTCATAAATTTCCCCAACAACCAAGCCAACATCTTTATTTTGTTGCTGTTTTGGAGTGGATGAGACTTTGTTGAACGAGGCAAAGCGAAGACGGAGATGCTCCCTCGCGGCGGAATGGCAAAACAGGAAAAGGGCTACGGGGGCGAGTTCAAGATGGGATTGTGCAAGGGCTGAAGAGTGGAATGAGCAAGCATGGTTTGTACAGTGTAGTTTTTGGAGGGGAGATTGGCATTGCGTTAGTAGCTTTGAGATGGTGTAATATACTTTTGGGATGACTTAAAATTGTGGGGTTTCTTAAATTTTGTTAATTGTTACAGTTAAAAGTAGTTTTTAAAAGTGATTTGGAGTGGTTTAATTGTAGTGTGGATTATGAGGAGAGTCTTTAATGTATAATAATATTTTTTAATCACAATGGAAATGGAGCCGATAAATGACCAGGAGGAGGTTAAAAGTCCACATGACGCATTGCCTTCGCTAATGAGACAGGTTTTGAGCCTGATTATGGATAATGTCACTGCAGAGGCTCAGATTAGAGATGAGGCCAAAGCTGGGAAGGATGGAAATCTGTCACAACATGCACATGGAGGGCAAAGTAGTTCCACCGGGGGGAAGGCGAAAAAGGAAAAGCCTTCTATTTTTAGTTTACCGGAAGAGGTTGGTAAAAAAAAGTATTATTAATGTAAATGACCTGTATTATACTATAAATAAAAATACCTACTAAAAAACCAATAAGTTAATCTAGTTCAAATTACTTTTATTCCAATGTTAAGATTTGGGAACTAATTCTCAAGGAGGTGACGGCATACGAGGATTTGGAGAGCTGCTGTAGGGCTTCCACTTATCTGGACATGATTGTGACACCAAGAAAGCCAGTCTGGCAGTTTAAAAAGGTTAGAAGGTTAAACAACAAGGAATGACCCTGACTCATTAAATAAAATAATCACTTATACTAAAACTGAAACACGTATATTTTTACTTTTTACTTCAGGTTTTGCCACTTGTGGACGGATTTCTCAGCGAAAGTGAGACTTTCAATTGTCGTCTAGTTTGCAAAGAGTGGAAGGAGAGTGTCGACAATATGGTTCAAGACCAAGATCACGTGGACGTGCGTGGAGGCGGCATGTATTCCTTCCTTTCGGTTGCAAACATTGAAACTTTCCTGGAAGCATTCCAGGATCATCCTGGAAACCCATTTGTGGAAAGGAGTGTGGTGTTTATTAATGAACAGGAGCCGGGCTTTGAACAGGCGCTAATTAATTTAGTGGAACGGTTCGGAAAGCACATTTGGAGGCTTCATATACGGAATATCAATCTGTTCCCGCTCCAATTCTACATTAATCTTCAAACAGTTCTTTTAAATTGCGTAAATCTACGCCATTTTTTAATCGATGGTCAAATTGTTGATATGGGTGGCGTTGATGATGCTGAAATTCAGACGATGGGTGACTTCATTCTAAATAACCCATTGCCGTTTGTGCCTTCTTTGGAGACTTTGTGGATCCGCCCATTTCCATTGATGGATTTAAATATCCCTGATAACATCCATACTATGATGATTCTGCCGTATGCCACCCAGCTCAAAAGCCTGAGCATAAGTATGAGATCTTGGAAGGATTTTTATGCTCGAGGCCTAGTACATTTAGAGGACATGTTCTTGTTAGGCATTCCATCAGATGACATTTTGGAAGGGCTGCTTTTGATAAAATCTCCAATCAAAAACATGACGCTGACCTTTCTTGCACCAAGGATTGACCTACTTTTGCTCATCCGTGTTATTGCTAATTTCCCGTTGAAGACTGTTATTATAATTATAAATGAAACTGATGGAACTGAAGTAGTGGAACCGACCGGGGATTTGATTTCAGATTTAAGCCAGATCAGAAGTCCGGAACTCTATTTTTTTAATATAATACACGGTCAAAAGTTTTCTTACAACTTTTTAAGGTCATTTCCAGCGCTCCGACGACTTAGCGTAGGACTGGAATTTCCATTGGAAACATATCTTGATGGAAATGAAGAATCAGAGGAAGATGTCCAGTTTTATAAAATGCTGAGGGAGGGACAACTGTACAAATCCAATGTTTGGGAGACATTTCCCTTATTGGAACAAGTTGAAATACATGATGCTAACTCTGAGAATGGATTTAAATTTCTTGGAACTCGAAACGAATACCTGCGACAACTATCTCAATTGTAAAGTGCTTGGATTTCGTGGCATTACTATTACTGACTATCCCAGTTGTGATAGTTGGAATGGATCATTGATCTTGAGAGTTTATGTTTTGTAAAAATTCTGAGGTTTACATTTAAATTTTCAACTATAATTCCATGTTCCTTATACTTTTCCATGTTACTATCATCAGTTAAATTATAAAATCTACTTAGAATATGTATAAATAGGCTATAACTGTAGTATGAAAATTGTATGTACTTACAATGCAAAGGTACAATTGTTACTTTTATATCAAATGTAATTATTCGCGATTAAAGTACGTCTAATAAAGATGAATTGTTTATGTTACCTGCAAATACACACGACATGGAAGACCTTTGACTCTTTTTTAGGACGGGTTTTGGTTTTAAAGTATTCGACGTTGAAGTTTTGATGATTAAACCCAAGAGTCAAAATTTGCATCCTAATTAGAGAAATTTATTTTAGAAATTTTCTGCATTTCAACGTGGAAAAAAAAATTTAAAAACAATTAAATATTTACATCTCCATAAATTCAAAATTATACGAGATATTATATTATTAAGTTATACATGATATCTAGACATCCGTAATTGCATAGATGTGAAAAACTAGTTTATTATAAACAATTTAAAATTGTCTCTGTTGAGGATCGGCAGCAAAATGTTTCCCATGTTGCAAATTAAATTATTAATTAATTACAACAATGCTGCCCCTGCTCATAATCTATTGTACAAACAAACCACTTATTCATTGCATTCTGGTCTGCATTGATGCAATATATTTACATATTTAAGAATACCCAAGTTAACAAAGAAGCAGCACATATGGATCATTGAAATCTGTACTCATACTGATGATATTCTACCAGTTAAAAAGTCTCTCCTTAATTACAGTGGTTCCAATTCCAACCTAATCATTACTAACGATTGGTTTACAATTTTCAATTTACTAATTACAATGAGTAATAGTTCGGTTTGAATCATTTGTTCCCACTGTTAGTAGTATAGCCTTAGTCAACTCTGTGGTTGAAAATTCCCCCTACGATATCCGATTCCCAGATGCTCTTCAATATCATTCGAACCCATTTTATTGCCAGGCCATAGAAGTAAATACAGTGGAGAATTTGATTGAGCAGATCGGGTTCCTGCACAATATGACAATATCATAGGAATTAGAAATTTAACTAACCGACAGCTAGGGAGTGTAAAAAGTAAACTCGATCATTACCAATGCACAATAAGACTGGCAAAATAATAAAAATAATAAGATTATAATAAGAAAAATTATATGTATGAAAAATTATGAGCATTCACAGTAGATGATAGAACAGTTTGCAGATAGTTGGAAGGCTTTAATTTTTCAGAGATTAAAATCTTTCAAATAATCTTTTAAAATGGGAGCGGAGTTGATAAGTGACTTCAGCGTATACACATTGCTTCTTCTGTTTGGAAACGCCAACCAAAAAGCATAATATCCTATCCTGAATATGGAGACGAGGATATAGACGGGTTTCATGACAGGAACTGCCCAATATTTATTGGCCGAATTTGAAAGATCGGATTGACAGCATCATTACACATTATTATATGCAAAAACCTAGACTGAATGCTTTTCTGAATAATAATGACAAAAAAAAATGCAGAAGTTGGAAATTATGGAGACAGAAACATCGTTAAGGGCATACAAAATGACTCGCAAATTCAAACCTTGTATCAGTCAGTCCTCCAACCATCAGTGCATTGGGTCCAAAATGATGGTGAAATAGTTAAATGTATTAATTATTAATTAACTAAATTATCTAATTAACTTTTTACGCAATCTTTAAGCCTTCTCGTATTTAACTATCCATTCTTTTTCTTATGTTTTGAAGGAAGACAAAAATTGAGCACGGCCCTTCCCACCGTGAAAGTTCTACCGGAAGAAGTCATGGAGTGTCAAGTGTGCTGTGTCATGTTGAATGAATCTTGTGTGTATTTAAATGTAACATTTACCATTGATGTTTTACAACATATACAACATAAACATAATTTTTATTGAAATAGATTCAAGAATGTCATATTTAAAATTAAGAAGAATTTCAACCATCTCAACATAGCAACAAAATTAATAGATAGTAGAACAAGTTTCAACAAAGATACACGCCGATAAGCAAAGTAAAATGTTCAGGTTTAAGAAGAAATTCATTTCTTTTCATTTATCTTATTATATCCTATAAAACAAATTGTTTACAGAAAACTGCAAAAGAAAAGAACTGGAAAATTTTAAAATTAAAGAAAAATTAGACTGGATATAATATAAGTTGAATCATAAAATATGGTATGGAAACAGAAATCATACTATAATTGCAATTTCAAAAAATCCGATTATCCAATTATCCACTGTCTTCAATTAGTAGGATGTCCCTATCTTCGAGCGCTCGCCTAGCCCTTTTTCCCCATCGTACCAGCGGTTCCTGAAATTAAAAAAATGAAAGTCAAAATTAATTGCAGCCCCCAGTTGGTATATCATATCTCCTCCAGTTTTAAAATATTAGAAAGTAAATATAATAGTCATGTTGATTTGTACATTTCCAAACTGCATTAGAAAGTCAAGCTTAGGTAACTTCAAGAATCCCTGAAATACGGACTTGGCTGTCAGCTTATTACCCGAGAAAAAAAGCTTTTCCAAATCTATCAAAAATTTATTATGCAATTTATTAGAATCAACGAAATTAGCACTTGGATATTAAAAAAATATATGAGATTTGATATTTGAGAATCGTACTTTGGAGGTTTGTAATGTTTGCCCCTGTCCCAGTTTTCATCCCTAATACTGCCTCGTCCGTCAAGTCATATGCGAACACACATAAGCGCTCCAGCTTTTCCCACTTTTGGCACAAGATTCCAAACTGCTTGTTATTCTTCACATAAATCGTCAATCTCGTTACGTTAGGCATCCAATTGCATAAGTTTGCAATTTCCTCGTCCTGCAACCAGCAGCATAACCTCAGCCGACTCAGTTTCATTGTCAAATGTATTGCTTCTGATAAACGAGTACTTGCAAACTCCATATCTGGTGGTGGTGGACCAAAACGTTCAATGCAATACAGTTGCAGCTCATCAAGATTGGGCAGAAACTTTAGACACGCCATATGTTTGCAGAAACGCAAAAAACCGCCTTTAAAAGTTACCTTCAACACTTCATCTAGCTGATGACAAGTAAGCATAAAGTTATCTTTGAAAAAGTTCGATCCCAAATTAACAAGTATTGATTGTAATGGAAGACGAAGCTCTCTTAAGATGATCAATTTTTGCTGGGTTAACCGACCAGGTGAAATACGAATGTCACCAATACCAAAAACTTTAAGGGACAAGTGATTTCCATCCCGTTTCCGAATAACACGAATGGCATTGGTCAACCTATTGAACTCTTCTACAGGCATTCTATAATCAGTGCTGTTTATTGACAATGAAGACATTCGCGGGAAATGAGAGAATAACTCAAGCCAGGAAACCGGAAGCTTCCTCTCGTTCCTCTTGTATCCCGTAATCCTTACAACTTTTAGGTGTTCATTTTGCTCAAAACGGTGCTCCTTGTTCGCCAACGGATCACGTTCATCAACGGAGAAATTCCGAGTTGTGGAGAATTTACATTCATTAATGATTAGACGTTTTAGTTTGGGGCAACAGGTGAAGATAATTCTGCGAAATTCTTCGTCATTCCGGAATTTACATTTCTTCAGATCCAGTGTGGTCAGATTACTTCCAAGTGCATTCCAGAATATTTTGAATTGCATCTTGCTTGCTCTGTCTAAGTCAATTCTGGAATCTCTAATTCGAATGTAACGGTACGGCTTCTTGTGGCATTGGTGTTGTGGGTCGGCCATGTATTCAAGAAAGTTTTGAAGTGGGACGGCTTGTTGGGCTCTATCATCCCCGACGTATTTCATGAAAATATTCCCATTTTCCAAACTAAATCTGAGAGGGGAACTGTTTCGCCAACTTAGCAGTGACTCATCGTTCCATTGCTTGCACACAAGTCTGCAGGTGGCCAACACTTTAACAGGGCAGAATTCGAAAAGATGACGCAAGACCTGAAAATGATCATAAATTCAAATTTATGTTTAACAATTACAAATTGAACAGCTATGTCTGCTTTTGCACGTCCGTCAACATCTTAAGACGGTAGAAATGAGAATTTTATTCGTTAATTTTACTTAATTTTTTTTTGTTAATTTTCCTTACCACTGAATTTTGCAGAGGATTTAACGCAAGTACAGCCGATTCACTGCGGCTTCCACCACCCCTATCATCAGGAGCAGCAGAGGTCTGATCATCAACCTCATTTCCAGTCTTTAACTTTTTAAGGTTGCTAATCCTACTGGAACGCCGTAACATTGTTGGTGTCTAAAATATTTCAAAAGTGCTTCTTTTATCATCTTAACATCTTCAGACAGTGGAAATAAAATGTATTATTTTTAAATAATTTTACTTGACTTTAATAATTTAGTTTAATTTTCTTACCACTGCGTTTTTCAAAGGGCCTCCTTCTGTTAAAGCCAAAACACTTAAGCTTCCATGGGGAGCATGGGTCTTGGAGCTACTTGCCATTGTGGAGGCAACACCATTACCTCCTTCAGTCTTTAATATTGTACGGTTACTAATCCTGCTAGAACGCCGCAACATTTTGGCTTTTCAACTATTTTAACAACTATTTTAACTATTTTGATATTTCAACTTTGCAACATTAAGCTAAAACGCTTTCTCGTTCAAGGCTGACACTGCTAACAACTCACATCTGTGACGACTTGGAAGTTTTGGATTATCAACAAACTGAAGCTATATTAATTACTAAGGACAATGCTGGTACATATTTTAATTGCTAATGCAAACTAATGTTGAATTAAGTGAGTTAAAAAACACTTAGTTCGTAGCTTGTATTTACAAGCTACATCAAGCTTCAGCTGTGAGCTTTTGCTTCTCTTCGTACAAGCTTGTCTCCAGAATTGTTGGTGTTGACAAAGGAATGCTGCTGCGTCATCTATGAAATTATGAGTTTGCATGCAAAGGGAAAGGAAAACTGTTTTTGATTTTGTGCCGGTGTATATGCTCACGAGATTTTACTGTTAGTCAGTTAATTATTCTAATCCAACCATCTAATCAGTATTATAAGTTCTAATTCCCGTTTCTAAAAAGTAATTACATCAGTAATTTCTAAGAAATCATATTTGCATGTGATGAGCATTCACAGTCAGCTAGGGACACATAGGCAGATTTAGCCTAATCATAGCTGAATTTAGCTAGGGTCGACCTAGCAGAATTCAGCT
>JAQGAH010001771.1:0-11443 GCA_034696885.1 Lepidocyrtus paradoxus
CCAATATCATTTTCGAAAAACGAAATCCAACCCACATAACTTCAGGGCAAGGAGTATAGTTTTGTCTTTCAGAGCAAGTTTCTATCTCAATGGCAAGTCGGTCAAATAGGCGGACGGAGGTTTTCAACAGGTCGCTGATTGCATACTACGTCTTCTTAAGGCATCTTCATGCCTTCAATAGACGGAAGCTATGTACACATAAATGTGTTACCTAGCTCCCAGTTTAGACGTTCAAAAAGGACCAAAAACGTCATTCGCGAGGTAAATCGTTTCATCGCCCAGGAAATTCCACCCAGTCAACGGCAGTTCGCAAAACGGTATGAAATGTCAACAACACTTGTTCAAGACATTATTTGGAGGAAAAAATATGAAGGAAATCACCGGTACACGTGCTGAAAGAGAGTCATATCGCAAACCGGAAGTGCAAGGCTATAAAGCTCCATAAAAACGACTTAGCTAGGGATAAGTTCGAAAACGTTGTCACACTGGATAAAGCACTATTCAGAGTCCATGATTGTAACGGGAAAAGGGTATTTTCCTCTG
This sequence comes from Lepidocyrtus paradoxus, assembly GCA_034696885.1. Classification (NCBI taxonomy): domain Eukaryota; kingdom Metazoa; phylum Arthropoda; class Collembola; order Entomobryomorpha; family Entomobryidae; genus Lepidocyrtus; species Lepidocyrtus paradoxus. The sequence continues at coordinate 544 of JAQGAH010001771.1, forward strand.
TGAAAATCTGAGAAAATGATCCTAAAAGATGGGTGTGTGAAACAAGGAAAAGTTCGGTGACCAGGTCATGGTGCTTGGTGCAATATCCGGCCGTGGGGTGTTGCCGTGCAGGAGAGTTCCACCTAATGTCAAAATAAATGCAGAGAGACATGTGGAGGATAGTCTAAAACTACAGATTATGAAAAAAATCCTAAAGTCGTATTCTGGGGAGGAGTCCAAAGTCTTCATCCATCATTTTGCAGTTTTATGAAATACCGCCATGAAAACCAGGCGTATTTCGAGGAGGTCGCAGATTGAGATGGACCAACTGTCATAAAAAACTTGGAGACACCCATTAAGTCTCCTGACATTAGCCAATGAATGTTTTTTGATTTGGCTTTCAAGAAAAGCCATTTGAAAATGGAAAGCACGAACGCTGGATGGACTGCGGAAAGTTTGAAACGATGACTTCATACTCAACACTTCATATCTTTGGCATGTTTAAACAAATTCACTCGAAACTTGGCATGGGTGTTTTTGAATACTTATTCTATGCACATGCAAAATTTCAGGTCAATCTGCTCAGAGTAACGGACACAGCAGATGCGGAAACTCGCTTCTTTAACGAGGTTCCATTCTCTGTATTGTTGATATTCCTAACTTAGCCAAACGTTTCTACTTCTTTCTTCTCCCTAATTATTCGTATTCATTTTGTTCTAGTTCCATCGCACTATCCATTCAAGAAATAATTTTCAAGCATGGATGAAAAGCTTTCTGTCGTTTTATGAAGCATTATGAACAAGAAGGAATATTCTGTCCTATTTTTTTCCTTACATAAGCACTTCCATTCTTGCCTAACAGAAATAAGGAAGAAGCAGACAATAACATTTACTTTAATTCTCGTCCTATGAAAATGGAGAAAGTAAACAGACAAGTATGGTGGAAAAATATTTTTTGAGAATTCCGATTATTGGCCATAGTCATAGTCAACTTAATGGCTATAGTCATGCAGGGACTAAATTGATTTTTGGTTCGGATAATTTAACATGCTGACGAGTTTTTATTGCTCAATGCTGGAATGATAGTGACTTGAAACTTGTCAATCTACTAGTTGACGGTTGGGATATGGGTTAGATCCAGTAAAGGGACTTTAGGAATCTTCCTCATTCACACAGAATTTCATGTGATGGACAATAAAAGCTCTGCACGAGGTAATAACGGGTAAAAATAGAAATTAATGGCGCATCCATGAGAGTACAGAAATAGAATTGAAGCGGATGGAAATTTACGCAGGACAGTTGCAATAATCAGTAGAAAGTCAAGAATAGACCAGTCAATTCAACAGCTGCTAAAATACTTGCGTTTGGCGACGTTTGTCAACGAAATTGTCATACTCACAATAGGCAAGGTGTGAAAAATTTCAATTTAGATGAAACACAAATGTCCGAAGAATGTATAGCATTTAATTACTGTATGAATTTTAACAGCAGAAAGTTAAATGCAAAAAACAGCAAATTATTTGCTTCAATTGATTGTCCTAAGCCATTGTTATATTTTTATGGTAAATCCATTGGCCTATTAAGCTTGACATACATTTTGTTCCAGACTCGGTGTTAACAATGTGCGAATAGGCTAACGTTAGCTTTCGTGGAGCATGAAAATATCTCGCATGTGCATATTGTGAATATACGCTGTAATAATAGTTCCCTGTCTCTTCACTTTTTTACTTGATATGATTATGAAATGAGTAAATTCAATTCTGCTTTTACGTATGTGTATGTAAGGGCTGGCCTTTTGACCACTAAAATCTTTCCCATATTTTTTCTTAGACAGAAAGTTGGCGTTAGCACACAACAGAGGGATCATATCATCATCAGGCATCACGATGGAGGAAACGCAGCAGCACACATAAACTGTCCATCTCAAAAGTGGTGGACTAGCGCCACGAACACGATATCATCCTGACACGCCCTACCCCTTTTCTCTTTAAGAGAAAGCAGTAGCAGTGTGGAGCCAAGTGGGGGAGCATTCCTTCTTTTTGCTGTTGGTTTCGTTTTGGATGTGATGTGACGTGTCGTGTCGAGGAAACACTAATGAAAGAAAGGAGAGAGTTCACACTTCCAACTCCGGTACTCCTTCTCATCAACCTACAGATAATGTTAGGCAGGTGGAGAAAAATTCAATTTTTTCTCTCACTTGCCCCAGAATACATGAACAGCATGGTATTGACGAGAAAATAGCAGTGGGTTGAAAGCACACTAGCCCTGACTTTTACTTTATTGAGAAAGAAAGTGCAAGAAATGTTCCCCAAGCTTTTGCCAATTTAGAAACAGACTTATTCTTTCCTCCAACTTCTGTCTCCTCCAATGACAATTGTATAAGTTAGACAGACCTGGATTCAAAGGAGGTGACTTGCAACTTTAACCAGACGTTGAACAAGGCGTTTATAATTTCTGAGATTTCCTAGACTTTAATTGAATTAGTGAAATATCTACACAACTAGGATCATTCCTTGCTCAGAGGTGATCTTAATGCATTGGAGAAGCAGAGTGAAGCTTTTGTTCCGTAACTTTAATATATTATCAACAAGTTGGAGATTTGAAAGCAACAGTCCTTGTATCGAACAAAAGGAGGCAAACTTTTTCTACAGTTGCTGCAGTGAATTTGTGAGCAAAAGATCGACATTGTCTTTCCAATTTTTGCTTGCAGAGCAAGGATTTCTCTCATTCTGACTTTTTCGCCAAACTACTTTCGCTCTCCCATTGCTACTTGTTGGCCACTGTGTGTGTGCTGGCTAACTGTAATAAAGACTGTATTCCTTACATCATTCTAGCATTCCATTTTGCTTGGCTCCATCCTCATCATTAACCCCTCTTCTAAGTCAGAGAAGCTTTTGCTGGAGCAGGACGTTTTTCTCTTTTGAACGAAAAAACAAACAGAGTTTGGAGCAATATGGAAGGTAAGTCATGAGTTAGTCAAGCGTTTTACCAATTTAAACTGCTAAATATATCTAACTATTCAAAAAATAACTTGGCATAAAAACTGCCAAAATATTACTTGCGATTGACATTAAATAATTACCAACCGAGCTACGATCTAATCCATGTTTTTTAATTTTGACTAATTGTACGAGCTAGTAATTTGGACTGGGAGAAATCTAATTGTTGAAATTGGAGCAACAACTTAAGTATTAATTTGTTATTACCGACCGTTTTCAATTTCTCTCAAATTTTACTTGTATAAGGCAAGTACCTACTTTCTGAAATTATCCCGACAATATCCAAAATCGATTTGAATTGGTACTTGATGAATGGCTTTAGTTGGGATGGATAAAAGTGTGGAGCTGCTATGATAGCGTCCAAGCCAGCGTTTTTACTTTTATCCAGTTGACAGTTGATGACGTATGTATGAATATTAATGAGTCAGGCATTAGCAAAAGGAATGTAATAAAAGGATTATTTAATGGGCAGTTTGATAGTTTGGTTTATCTTGATCGTTCATCTACTTGCTATGAGCAGCTACAAATTCACCCCTGTGAGAGAATACCCATTGCTGCACTGACTGGACTGGACGTAGAGAAGAGTAAAATTTGTGTTGTAATCCATTCATATTACACAGCTCTACATTCTTAGTTTTTTCTTACGCGGTGCTACTGCTTACTATTTCTAAACATGGAACTGAAATACGAAATTATCTTCTCACTTAGTAAATGCAGAAGCCAGTAGCAAATTTATTATGGGTTCGGAACAGACTCGGCGGAAAAATTGCCTGCCTTTGCAAATTTTTTCATTTCCGCTTGAACAGTGTTGCTTCCATTTTGTTAGAATAAATACTCGAAATTCGAATTCAAATTAACGATTTGGAAATGCATTTTATATTATGAGCTTTCTTTTTCACCTATACATTTCATATTTGCATAAATCAACTTTATTATCTTCATATTACAATTGCGAGTTTACTTTTCTGTCTTCATTAACCTTTTCATCTTAGAAAAATGAGAAATGAAAGACACATTGGGCATGACATTTAACATTAGCCCTACGCACAAAGTACTATCCCTTCCATCATTGATTGGTGACGGTATTAGAATACCCCAGCTGAAGAAAGTTTCCGTGTGATGCTGAAAATTGTTTGGACAAGGTAAATGCGACCTAATGAAACTGGAGAAAGTAAAAAAAAACTTTTACAGAGCTCCGCGTTCATACCAAAAAGACTTTGTTCGTCCTCTCTTTAAGACACTGAAACTTAAGACTTGACTCAAAACCCTGTTCTCGACAAGATCGGAGCTCATCATCATCAAATAGAAGAGTGGAATAGTCAAAGTGAAGTAGAACGAAAATGGGATAGTAGTACAGTATCGAAAGACTCCGTATGTGCTTATACCGGAATTTTGGATATGAGATAGCGTGGTTTCTTTTGTATCATGAATATTAATGAGTTCAGATGTTTGAAAATGAGAATGTCTCCAAAGAAAATTTCCAATTAACTCGAAAGACCTTTTGCGAGGATGGAATCATAATAATACAACTTTAGTATGCTCATTTTTTACTCCACTTGGCGCTTCGGTGGCGGTGGGATTCATTACGAGTCAAGTGTTACATGATATGTTTGTAAGGCCATACATTGGATGACTTTCACATTGCCCACTTCTGTACTATTCACCACCAGCACCAGCCGAACTGGAATGGGAGGAGGCTCTTTATTTCAGAACAAACCGTTAATTTAGCGAGCAAATGGTTTTACGCCATTTTATGCCATTTCTTTAGTTTTTGTCTAGTTCTGCTATACGAGGTTCTTGGATTTTTAGACTTACGTTTCGCTGATTATTTCAAGGCATGCTTTTCTGGTTGATTTAATTTCACGCAATGTAACTAATTAAAAAAGGCTTTGACAAACAAACAAATAATATTCCATGTTTCGTCTACCTTTGCTGACTCTTGCAATCCTTTAATTTTCATTGATATCCTTGTGGGTGGTTTTGGTAAGCTGGAAACAAGAGCAGTTTCTGTTTTGGAGAGAAAACGTACGGTTGACTTTACCCATCTGTTTAGCTTGCCAATTCTATTAACCTATTCTTAAGACATTTGAAGAAGAAACCTGTTGTATATTCCGAATGATATGTTTCCATCTTCATCCCTGAGCATGACTATTTTATCGTTTCCTGTCAAATTAGGTATTCCCATCCCATGAACTCTCGTCGTCAGCAATTTTCCTACACCCCTGCCAAACTAAACTAGTCAAGCATGTCCAGAATATATTTGTAGTTACGTAAATACCAGCTTTTCTAACGCATGTTTTTATCCCCTTTTCCAGTTTTCATCCGATTCAACAGCTTCTCTAACCTAATTCTGTACCTTATCGTAACATCGGACTTTCCTCCTGGAGCTTACTCTACTAATCAACTCTCTTTGGCCTATTCAGCCGCTAATTCTAATAGCCGCATGCTTGTGAACTGGAATTTTGCTTTCAGCGCTGGCAGAACCGATAACACTAGATTTTATAATAATAAATCATCAGTTTCCCTTCTGCCTATTAAAAGACATGACTCTACAGTATCATCATTAAATTCACATAAGCTAAGCTCTTCAAAAATTCAGCCTGCCTCGTTTAACGATAAGCTCGGAGAAAGCTCATTATCTTTGCCATTATCCTCAATTCCAATTACAGAGATGGAAACTGTTGATAGTCACAATCGTGATAGTGGCACAGATACTAATTTAAGTCCCACGAACAACATTGCCCCGATCCTGTTCTCCAACGTGGCTCATTCCGGCCTAGCAGCCACGAGGAGGAGTGGCAGGAACGAGATCTCAAAGCCACAAGTGCCATTCCCATCATCATCTATGAGGAATCCAAAAGCTTCCCCAATCTCTGAGGGAAGGGAAGGGAACTCATTTCCGGTTGCATTTCTGATATCAGAATCTCATCGTGATGGTGGGAATGGTGGCACTCCTGGGGAAAGGATTCCCACCAGAAGCAGTTTTTTTAACGGGAGACTGAGCAAAAACGATATTGTTCGTAGGGCTCGCCGCTCCGGTGTTAGTGAGAATGCATCCGTTCCAATGGAGACCTTGGCGGATGAAAATGTGGCAGAAGCATCTACCAGTATTAATAACAGTAGTAATGATAACAATCAAGACATTTCACTCGATATTATAACGGTCTCACCATCACCACCACCATCGCTCCAAGCATCCGCATCCATGTCTGAGGATGAAGGCACAACGTCGAGTTCTCCAGTAGAAGGTTCAACATCAACCCCTCTGGAAACTGACCATGTTGCTAATGATGATAATGACAGTGGTGGTTGGGTTAATATTACTAACGAGTATTCCAATGCAACCACGCCGGAACCAGGTTAGTTAAGCATGATAACATATTGCTTTTGCTTTTGGAAAATGTAACATTTTGATTCCGCATGGCGTGCAATACGCTTGTAGTATTGTTGGCATTATGATGGAAGCAGAGGAAAGCTATTTTTGAACGTCTAAAGTTTGGGAGCTAGGTAACACATTTATGTGTACATAGCTTCCATCTATTAAAGGCATGAAGATGCCTTTAAAAAGAAGACGTTGTATGCAATCACTTACTATTGGAAAACCTCTGCCCAACGATTTGACCGACTTGCCATTGAGAAAGAAAGTTGCTCTAAAAGACAAAACTATACTCCTTGCCCTGAAGTTATGTGCGTTAATTTTGTTTTTTGAAAATGTTATTGGTTCAAGAGATAATCGCAAAAACACACTAAATTGGTGTTATCATAACCTTAAATACATGATACGTTTAAAAATCATTTCTTATGTTCTCAAGTACACCCTATCAAATATGATGTGCAAAAAAAATTTCCAACTTACACAATATGGATAGTATAGAAATGTCCAATCAGTAGCTCCTCTACTCTTTACCATACAGTCCTCGCCCTTGATTATCGGCCTGATTTCTATACATGAAAGGGGATTTTAAAAAGGAATTTTCGGTAATTAGTTCCCAGATTTTGAACGTCCCCAAAAGAGCATTTAAAAAGTCGGGCTAAATAATTAAAATTAAATAATTAAAGCATAAAATTGAACCGGGAACGATAGTACTTAAGTACAAAAGTATATGATATCCCCAACCCAGTTAAATTAACAGAGATAAGATTCTATCTTCAAACATTGCGTGTAGACTTTGACTAATGCATAGTTTCTCAACAAGAACTAACAACCTCAAATTTAAAATCTCAGATAGCAAAAACGATACCGACTAATTTATAGTGCCAAGTGCTATTGTTGGGAGAACAGTTATTGTAACTGAAACTTTTTTTGCACTTTGATAATATCCATATCAATATAGTCATTCCTTCCTCCCTCCATCCCGTAAGCTTTCATTGCTTCACTCGTATGTTGCCAATGGAGTGTATATGTTTACCTGCTTAAATGGGCCTTCTAAACGTATATTTTTCCCTTGTAAATGCAGCTAAGACGTTCATCTTCCAAACTTGTTTCAGAGTTTTTTATTAAAAAATGCGAGCTTGCGTAACTAATTTTCATTTTATATTTATCATATTATTTACCCGTGTGTTATATAACCCAAGCATGAGGAAAATTTGTTGACTCTAATTTCCCCATCTACATTTTCGTCTCCAAAATGGTGATTGCCTTTGCTTGTTGGCTAAAAGTTTGGCTTTGGAGGGAGTTGCTGTTGGGATAGAAAAGTTGGGTAGGTAGTTTGAGGGAAAGGATTTTTCCAACCTGGTGAAAGCCGTGTGGAAATCAGTGCGGAGCTGGAATTTGTAGAAAGCAAATTTGGTTTGTGCACTGTTGCATGTGTGAAAAACGTGGCTTAGCGATTTTGTCAATCGTAAATGTAATTATTGAGCTGGGTTGTAGCTATTTACCCATTGTTTGCTAACAGCAAGTGAACCAGCAAATGAGGTGAGAGGGTGCAGAAAGTTGGGTAATTGGCTATCTTACATTTTCGCATTTACATTAGCTGGTATTTGGAAAAAAACAAAAAGAGTCGTACTACTTGGAGCGCGTCCTGTTGTTCACTTGAACTTTTATTTTTCGTGTCTTGCTACCTACACCTCTGCTGAGGCTGTTCCTTATTTCGTCTAAATTATTCATATACATTTTTGAATTAGTTTTAATCTTGCTTTAAAACTTTTTGTGTTGGTTGAGGGAAGACAGGAAAATGAATTTTATCAGTCTCATCTTGTCAACAAAAGTTATGACATAGAATGTCATGTACTTTGACGTAGCTTGCTTTCTCAATTTGCATAAAGTGAGTGTGGTGATCTCTGGATTTGGTGCGTAGATGGTTAAGTTGAAAGTAGAACGACACTCTAAATTCCTCTATTTCATTCACAAGGCATGACTGCGATCCCCCGTTTCATACTGCTACAAAGTCCACACAAACTTTCTTCACCCATGAATATTCTTCATCTCTGGATAAACTCAGGGCCCATGCCAATTCACTTTTTTTTCAGATGACAAAAGTCATTCTACCAATCTGCTCGGCTCAACTGTTTTATGTCAAGCCACTCATTTGTATTTAAGCAGTTTTTTTCACGTTTTTCTGGTACTTTAAACACACCTACCTACCATTGCTTGCACATTATCTTGTCGTCCTTGTCGCTCCAACCAAATGTTCTATGAGATGGTATAACAAGATGAGAACTTGCAGTACAGCTTAATGGAAAGCCAAAACTAATGGCGTAAATATAGATTCATTGCTCGAAAAAATCCAACCGTACGGTCATAATGTTGGAAATGTACATTATTTTTCTACTTTAGTGAAGTCGAACCATCATGCCGAAGTTTGATGAATATTGACAGATACGGAAGCAGAAGGTGGGGAGAAAATCGCAAAGAGATAGACAGTGTGATTATGATTAATGCTCTGTGAAGATAGGTAATTGGCTGGCTCTGAGTACATATGCTCCAGAAAAAGAGAAAGAAAATAGAACTCGAAGACAACTGCAAACTGTGAGAGAAAATTCGTTGCTGAAGATTGAATTATCCGATCCTACAAGCATACAAGCTTATGATAATGATGCTTTTTGATGGAATTGAAAGCGACAGGGTTCATGAGTTAGTCAGGGTTTATTGAATTATATTGGTGAAATTTTCAGTGATTTGTATGATGACGTTCTACACGCTCCGTACTTGTAAAGTGGGTGTATTATAACGCACCATGACTTGTGCAAATCAAGAAAAAAGGGTACACATATCAGTCTATAAGGCCACCAGATTCTGTCAGGTTGAAAGCAGGTCCGAAAAGAATACAGGATTGTAAGTTGACGGATGGATGTACGGATATGCTTTTGTTTGCCTTTTATTGAAGCAGATAGGGAGAGATAGTGATAGATTATGATTTTTGAAATTGTTGGATAAAATAGCTTTTAGCAGTTTGAACGATATGAATGTATTTTTTACCATCACTTTCTCGTTGCGCCAACCTGCACCTGAACACATCATAATGGATCAGGAACAGATTGTAGTATTGTGGGGAATGGAAAAGGTTTTAGTATCGATCAAGTAAATTGAATGCACTGAAAGAAGGCAAAATTGAAATACGTACGAATCCGACAGCGGAAGTAATGGTGGGTGGGGAAGACAAAAAAATAGCCGACATGATGACTGAAACTTTACTGGTGTTCGTGAATGTGTGTAGCTTTCAGTTAGAATCTTTGTAGAGTCACTATATCCTTGTATCACCACTCCTTTCTCTTCAAAACTGCTTCATTTCAACTTTCACTCACACACACACTGTAAGTCTGTGGGGATGATCGTACTGATCTAGAGACGATCCTATGTTTGCACAATCCTTGAACTCATTCATGTAAAAAATACTCCCGTGCTGACAGTGGAGAAAGTGCGCCATCAGTGGAAACATCATGCAAAGTGAAATCCTTACTTGGGTGAATAGTCCTGCCAAGAGGAAGAAATTACCGTAAAATATTTTCTGGTTAGAGAACCCTTTCCCCTTTTTCAAATAAACTAACTGACAATGGGTTTGAGAAAGTCAGAGAAAGATGGGGCAAATTGAAGGATGCTTTGCATGTTGCAGGAGTCACTATGTGGGCATATTTTTACAATGTACTGTTCCTGACGATTAGTGTGTAGGTTTTGGTGGCACGAACTTGTTGTCACGGATTCGTCGAAAGTGGTATCAAAATGACCGGACTGGTGTACTGAGTATAAATCTGTTCGAAAACGAACATTTTTTTACATCGTTTAAAAGTTATGGCGAAAAAACAGCTGTTTCAAATTGTTGTCTAAAACCTATGATATGTGGTATCAAAATGACCCCAACAATGCTCTGAATATGAACAAAAAATTTGAAAAAGTTGAACCCTCTTAGAGTTATGGCGCGAAAAATTATTTTGTTAATGTCGTCAAAAACATGTGATATGGGGTATCAAAATGACTGGACAAACTTACTGAGTATGAATCTGTAAGAAAAGAAGTGTTTTTTGCATCGTTTAGAAGTTATAGTGAAAAACAATTTGAAACAGCTGTTACGAGCAGAGGCGTGTTAAATATGATAAGAGAATGTTAAACAAGAAGGTTTGGATTGCCAGCAATAATATTGCCATTCTTTTAATGAGCCATCCCGTCGAGTGAATGGGTTGTAAAGAACATGAGGAAGAGTCTCCGTTGAAAGTGAAATAAACCAATGTGTTATTGCAAGACACAAAAAGAAGCAGGTTGTTAAACCACTGAAATTATAATCATATTTCAATCATGTCCGCCATTCTGAACTTTATATGAGCACTACATTGTCTATTCCATTCCTCTGAATACATCAGCAGTGAAAATATGTCGTTGAAACTGACAATTCGTTTCTCATTTTGTTTATGCTAGAGCGTATCATCATGGCATGTAATAATCTCATCATCTCTCACCCCGCATGGCATTCCATTGTCATGTGCCTTAGC